>BQNB010023869.1:271-61337 GCA_026074375.1 Tanacetum coccineum | reverse complement strand
TATTGCTTTGTGATCGGATTGTTATGACGTCACGCCCTCGGACACGTATTCCGTCCAGGCCCCGTTTGGGGGTGTGACATAAACGCTCATCACCCCAAAAGAATGCTCCACAATTCTGAAAACTATAGCTACAGGCTCCGAGATATCTATAATCTGATGGTGGACCTAACCCTGGTGGTTGTTGTCGTGAGGTAGCCATGTTAACAGTAGGAGCCTGGCGACTGCGTTGCCGCGAAGTATCTGTGTTAACAGCGAGAGCGTAATGGGTATCTGATGAAACAGCTAGGCATCGAAATCCTTAAACAAAAACAAATGAATAAGACCACAAACGTCTAAGGGAAGATATGATATGAGACAGAAACTAACAACAAAAATATAGAGTCAGAAGGTACCCCTATCAGGAGGTGGAATGCACTCATCAGCAACATGAACATCATTGTGGTCATGATCACTATGATCATCTATGGGAGTCAAAGATAGGTTTACATTAACAGAATTGACTAGTTGTGGCAAAAACTGGGTATCTGTAAGATAACATGAATACCCAAAGAATGAAAGGTAGTTGAAAACAAAATGGAAATACATAATACAACAAAAAAAAAAGAAAAAAACTTACTAAGAACAACCTGTTCTGAAGCGGCACTTAATTGCTGCACACAACCTCTTTGAAGGAACAGTCGAGGCAACGTCAAAACCGTTCTGGCTATCATCATGAGAACTGATATTACGTTTTAACCAACCAGCAGACGGACCAATTGGAGATACGCCATTTGAGTTACGAAGAGATGGATCAACTGGATACACACGTAAAACTGTATACGGCTGCTGATCAAGAGACAAAAACAAATCCAAGGAACGAACACACGTCCTCTTGAAAGGAACATTAGCCTGACGATCATCCTGCTCCACGACATTACGCTTTAACTCATTTGGACGACGAACACCTGAAGAAGCATCCAGTTCGCGAACACATGGAGCAGAATCCGTTGGACGCATAGAGAAGCACCACAACCCTGAGCAACTACACTATGCTTTGAACAATGTGCAAGATAGTCTTGCTGGATGCTGTCGTCAACAAATAGTTCTTGATCTTTGAATAGTGTCAGCTGTCATCGTTAACATATTTACCTCTTACTTAAGAGGAATTTCCTTGTCGAGATGAGCTCATCCGCTGGTTTGGCATCCTATTTAAATAGCATGCACATTTTCTTTAAGGTTTTTCATGTCTCGCCTAAGACCTTCTAACTTACCAGTTTAGCTACGAGTACGCAGCGGAATGGATCTAGTTTTAGCACAAAGATTAACACTTAATAAAGTAAATAATTATAACATTAAAAGTAAATAATTACTTACCTCTTGATCTTGAACTTGAAACAAGTAGCAGTTAAATTACGGCCTCTACGGTTGCTCACACAAACACGTTAACCGAGTATGAGTTGATTGCTAGTCTACCTTTACGAACCAAACACCTTGTGTTATAACGATTCCCAAACGCACCACTTGAGTCTTGAATCGAAAACTATAAACCCGAATAAACCCTAATTCGGTTAGGGTTTTAAACCGAACCAAAATTGTAAGTGAAAGATACGAGCTTTTTTAAAACTTGGACTCATGGAGGTTGGATAAAATGAAACAAATGTGTAGCCATATTATTAGAGAGAAAAAGAGATGAGATGGGAAGAGTATGTGAGCTTGAGAGAAAACACACACACTAACACTTACAAAAGTGAGCTTCACCCCTCCATGGAAGTATTGAGGGGGTATTTATAGTCCTAGCGACACATAACTATCGTAACTAATCATTATTAGTCCCTACGTGTCATGCTTTGACTAAACTATTGTAATTTCGTGTAAGTCAACATATTTTAAGGTTAACAGAAATTCCTAGATCCGAATCACAAGAAACCCTAGTTAGTGTTTATAGCTTCAATCGAACTAGGAAACCACCAATCAAGCACCACGTGTGAATCTTGAATCACCAAATAAGAGAAACAAGAAAACCGAAAACCCTTATGGGGTTTTTGTCGAATTCGATGAGAAGGAAAAACCAAAAATCCCTTAATAGAGATCAAGGGGTTTCGGTTAGGGTTTTGAGGGAAAAGAGAACACCGAATCAATTTAGGGTTTAGGGATTTGATTTGTGAATCAATGAATGAAGAATGAGGTGAGGGGTATGTGTTTATATAGGCACATAACCCTACCCCAATTCTTGTAAGATAAGAAAACTAAGTTTCCTTTTCCCCCTCCTTGTTCTCTAAACCGAACCAAACACCCCTTCTAGAACCCAAGGGGGTTCGGCCAAACAATGGCCCCCTTGTGGTTCGGGTATTGTTCATTTTAGTCCTTCGGGTTTATATTTTAAATATTCGTTATACTTTATTAAACAATTAACAGTAAATAACGACTATTTAAATATTATCGTGAAGTAAAACATACTCTAAATGCTTAACGCGTGTGCCCCCAATAGACTCACGTATAACTTGCGGAACCGACCACCATATTCCAACAAATACATGGCTCAGTTTCCACTGTTGACCACAACTGACAAAGCAGATATAGTTGATAGAGTTTTTGAAATGAAGATTCATCAGTTTATAAACTTTCTACGTGACGCACAACCATTTGGGAAGACTGTAGGGGGTACTTTATAAAACCAAAAGTTTTAATTACATACTTCTTATTTTTAAATTTACTATTTTTCTGTTTTATTATACTTGCTATGTATTTTGTATCAGTTTCTTTATTCAGTTTTTAAACTTAGTTTATCCAGTAACCAATGGTTTTCACTAATACATGTGACCTGGACCCTATATTAGCTTTGACTCTTCCAACCTTGGGATACCTGCAATTCCAGTATCAAGACAAATGACTCAGGTAATATTTTGACTATTTCATATGCCTCTATTCTTTTTCTTTTTCATTCTATTTTTTTCATCTTGTGAAAAAGGCAAAAAAGATTGGTGCACTGTTCAAGGCGGGAGAGTGCAATGTGCTTATATGTACAGATGTTGCTAGATATGGTTATAAATTATGAGATACCCACAAACCCAAAGGTATGGGTGTACCAAGGGTATGATACTATTCGACACATTTGGAATATTTGATAACTTTGTGAGATGGGTTTATCTTGGGTGGTATACATATAGGTAAGAAAGAGAGTTTGTAAACAAGTCGCCTTTGGTTATACCAAGTAAAAATGGTTTGAAAGTCATCCAAATTGCTTTAAAATCTGTAAAATCTTTAGAATAAATTACATAAGTGTCTGTAGTTTTGTGAGAAAAAGTTACCTGTTGGGCCAATTCTATTTTTACCCATTACCCAAACCTCGGTTTCCCATGGTCAGCTTATACTATACCAAGTTAGCATCATGAAAGCTTGTGTTAAAGCTAAATACTTTTCTATGTTTAGAAAAAAATTGCCCAAAGTTTCCAGCCAGGAAAATGAAGTTATTTTACTCCTGGGACGTGTGAAAGAGGCCCAACTATTGGCAAACATGGTAGGGTGTCTTTGTTATTTTAAAATTGTTAATAATATAGGGTTGCTTAAGGTTTTATCAACTTGGTTTATTGATGGCTATATTAGAAAATTAAGGAAACACGAGGCTATAAGAGAAGTAGAGGGCATGATGACAAGGAGGATGTTGAAAAGTTCCATGCAAGAGCAACAGGTTGTCAAACAAAAAATCTAAACCACTATAGATATAAGAGTTTTTGAAGCCTTGAAGGTCAGAATTTTGGTTTTATTCTGTATATTTATTTAAGGTTGTGACTAACTGGTGCTCTTTAATTTGAATCTTGGTTGGTTAAATGTAAGATTTTAGACAAGGAAAATGAGTTTTTAATAGAAAATTATTTTCATCCCTCTGCAAGAATGTGACAAGAGACAAACACTAAAAATGAATACTTAGAATGTGGGTTATATGGTTAGAACTAACTAATTACCTTTGAGCTGGATCTAGATTTGTTTCTATAATCTGCGTTGGGCTTGTCGTTGACATGATTCCGCTCTCTTCAAAGACCTTGAGTATAGGATAACAAATGTTAGTATGCACTCCCACAAGACATTATCTGCCAATATCTTGTTCACTGCAGTTGTTGGATGATAAGCCATTCCTAGTGATAGACACATAATGGAACCATTATATCTTCTCCATTACATTAATTCCTGTAAAAAATTAAAGAAACCTTAAACAAAAAATCCAAGAGCACTTGTTTCCACAGGTGTCAAAATGGGTGAATCTGTAACGGGTCAAAACAGGCTGGCACACATCACTTTTTATCCATTTTTTTGAACGTCATGAATAATCAACACCTTGAGTATAACTGAAAAGACTATATTAAAAGAGTAGTAATAAAAAGATTTCAAAGTTGCATAACTTGAAGATGTTTTGTGATAAAACAGTAGTCAATTCCTCTAAGGTACATAAAGTGAAAGTCAAACTTAGCAAGTAAGAACAAAACCTTTGGTTTAAAATGATTTGTATATGTTTGTGTTCTTGATTTAATAGGATTTGTAGAGACAGAATTATTTTTGAATTTGTTTCGTTATTTGTGCTCTTTTACTAATTAGCGACTTTAGTGTCATGTGGTATGTGAAATGTATTATCTTTAATGTGGCAAAATATGGGCTGGTGGGGCACGTTGGGTAAGGAGTCAATAGGTTTGGTAAGAACACATGTTGACCAGTTAAGATAAACCTAACTTGATTAGGTACAATCATGTCTTGAAAGAAATATGTATAGAGCTCTAGTTTATCCACATAAGGTCTTATCCACTGACTATTTACTAATTCGCTCTGCTAAGGGAAAGCTCTCCTTAAGACGGATTGACCTTATATATGCTGTAGGACAAGAGGTATTATCTTTTTCTGTTTTAGAGCGTATTCATTATTTGTTAACATTAGATATTCTATGTAAATTGTTGAATACATTGTAACCAAATTTTGTGTAGGAGCCTCACATGGAGGTAATGTCCGCTGCGTCATGTTTAATATGGATAGGCTTTTGGTGTTTATGTATGGTGAGTTCCATGCTTGTCAAAAGCGAGGCTTGGCACCTGCCATCCCTGCCGATGCATAACTTAATGGTGGTAATATCCACTTTTAGTAATTCAAAGTTATGAATTCTTGCAACCACTAATCTGTTATTGTTTAGCATTGATGTTGGTGCATGTGTATGGAACCACCAGAGGGGTTTGTAGGTTATGAAGTGAAATTTCCGTATTCCATTTGAAGAGGAGCTTAGAAGGCTTGTTACACCCGAACATGTATGTTTTACTTCTCTTTATTCTCATTCAATAGATGTAGGTTTTGTTGCTTGGTCATATGGATAATGAAAGGTTTTTTTAAATCCAGTACCAACCTACTTCTTATTTGTCCTTTTTCTATCAGTGTACTCTTTGTTGTAGAGTCTTTAAGAGATGGTGGCTTTGCTTCCCATTATGGGTCATATTGTAAGCAAAGTTCCATAAAAAGTTAGACTTAATATGACTAGTATCATAATATATCTGATGTGTACACAAACACAAATACACTGGGCCACAAAATGACCTAAACATGACACAAAACCATCTGTTGATGACTCAGATGTACAAAACACGACAAATGGATAAGTATGTTTATGTTTTATTAGATAAAATCAATATTGAAATGGGTAATTTGAGTCTTAAACCTTGGTGAGCATAACTTAAGAGTGTACCAGTTGACCCCAAGGGCTATGTATAAGAAGTTAACAGTCAAGACATGCATCATTGATTTATACATTGCCCATAACCCACCTCAAGGTGGGTGATCCACCCTAAATAGTTAAGTTACAGCATTCATGTGCATGCCTTTTTTTAGGGCCATGCGTTGCAAATCCCAGAAAAAGCTTGAAAAACAGGACTTTATTCCAAAACTTCATCTTAATGCCTAAAGTAACGTTTACATTCAATATGTTTCCTCAAGTGCATAGGCCAAGCCCACAAATAATAATAGGGAACTAACAAATGCTAAATTAGCTTCCTTGGCTGCTCTAGTAATTCTACAAGCTTATATCTTTCTATTCTCAGGAAGACATGGCAAGCAGTTAATCTTAATTTATATAACCCAGGTTTAGTAGTAATTTCATATATATGTAAAGCTAAATGATTTCTTTCTCACACAAACTGATGATTAAATAAATCAGTGGTTGGGACTTTCTTTTAGTCATTCTGTATCAGAAAGTAATTCTAGAATTTTAAGCCGCAACAAAAATTATACGTAGCGAAGCATCAATTTGGTAATTAGAACAAGATACAATCTAGAGTACTATTCAAATGAATGAATAATTTGGTGCAAAGATAACATCGTGGAATAAATTGATTATGTTGCCGTGGGGCATAAGTGGAACTCTTCATGAAATGGAAATGAGCCTATAAATTTTACTTCAAATCTTTAGGGAAATGCCTGTTTATCAAATTATTATTTTTTATTGCCGAGTTTAGTAACTTATGCTAATTCTTCCTCTTTCTACTGATCAAAATACTTTAACCAGTATTTGTAAATAAGTCGTCTTCTGTTATGAATAACTAAGTAAAAAAGAGTTAAAAGTGGTCAAAATTGTTTTAAATTTGTAAAATATTTAGAATAAATTACACAAGTGTCGTCTGTGGTTTGGTAGTATCTTCCATATTTTATACTTTCGTGTGTGTAGTAGTAGTAAAAAAAAAAAATAAAAAAAAAATTCAGTATTAGCTAGTACCTGACCATGATGAAGATAGAAACTGCGAATCTCATTTGTTCCAATTAGCCCTTAGTGGCACTGGGTTACACGCATAAAACAAATCTGCCTATACTTGGGTTTCTGCACTGACAGAACCAGCTCATGAATAATAGGGAACTAACAAATGCTAAATTAGCTTCCTTGGCTGCTCTAGTAATTCTACAAGCTTATATCTTTCTATTCTCAGGAAGACATGGCAAGCAGTTACACTCTTCAATATATATAACCAGGTTTAGTAGTAAATCTTTATATATATGTAAAGCTAACTGATTTCTACCTCACACAAACAACTAATACAAGTAGACAACTGATGATATAATAATCAGTGGTTGGGATTTCTTTTAGTTCATTGTTGTATCAGAAAGTAATACTAGTAATTTTATAGCCGCAACAAAATTATACGTAGGAAGCATCAATTTGGTAATTTAGAACAAGATACCAATCTTAGAGTACTAATCCAAATGAATGAATAATTTGGGGCAAAGATAAACATGTGGAAAATTGATTATGTTGCCATGGGGCATAAGTGGAACTCTTCATGAAATGGAAATAAGCCTATAAATTTTACTTCAGATCTTCAGGGAAATGCCTGTTTATCAAATTATTATTTTTTATTGCCGACGCCGAGTTTAGTAACTTATGCTAATTCTTCCTCTTTCTACTGAATTTGCAGCCAAATCTTGGGAGCAAATTCAAGGGGAAGAAAAGCTTGGTGGTGAAGTTCATGTTCCAGACAATGTGAAAATGATCAATGTGAAGTCAAGGAGTGCTCTCAGGCTGGACAAGTTCAAGGGTGATCAAAATACTTTAACCAGTATTTGTAAATAAGTCGTCTTCTGTTGACGAATTCAAGGGTCTACCTACAGCCACCATTAGGTATATCCCATTTATAAGTCAAATCATAGTCTTTGGGAAAGTGAAAAGTAGCAGGTATATTTCAAAGATCAAGAACTATCTGTTGACGACAGCATCCAGCAAGACTATCCTGCACACTGTTCAAAGCGTCACGATCAATGACATAGCACTGGATACAAAGTAACTGCAACCAACCTTGAACATCGTGTTGAAGTGGTTATTTTCATGTTCCTTCAGGCCTTCTTGCATGGAAAATAAGAAGCAAGCATTGAGACAATTTTAGGAATGAAGCTTAGTTTGGGTGAAACAGTTTTGGCTAACAGAGGTTACCAACTTACCAAGTAATTCATAACCAACATCTAAATCTTCTGATTTAAACCCAAAAAAGGAGTAAAGTTGTAGGAAGTGATACCACTAAGACTCAAATCTCTGGATGGAGTATAAACCCACTCAATATATCAGCTAGTCAGCGTTTTAGTCAGCAATCACCAAAAACACATAATTACTCTTATATACAATTCACAAATGGTCGGTGGCACTGTAGCTGTTACAGTGCTTGCTACAGTGCTACAGTACGACCCAAAATCTGGCTCAAAGTAAAAAAAAATTTTACAAAAACGGACCATCAACTTTTAACTGTTTACGACTTTTTTACATAAATTTTAAAATAAAAATAAAAAAGGCCCCTCAAGTTTCTTTTATTCGCAACTTTTTTACATAAATTTTTTAAATAAAAAATATACGGACAGAAATGTTTCTGGACCACGAATAAAATGAGACCGATATTGATATGTTTCATCCATGAGTACGATTTTATAAAAAATGTTGAAGTTTAATATACATTTTTTAAAAGAAAAAATATATAAAAATTTCCAACACACACATTCTACTGAGCGTGTTTTAATTTTGTTCTTTTATGCATTTTTGACCAACAACCTATATCCGGTCATATATCATGACTATTTGTTGGACTTATACTTTTTTTTTACTTATTTTCACATGGTATCTCACAATAAAATATTTAAAAAATGGTACCATGATTTTGTATTGATAAAAATTGTCAACAAAAATACGGACAAAATAGGCCTCTAGTTCTCACTAATTACGATTTTTTTATACAACAAGTTTTCTTTATCAGTATGTAGCAAACATATGGTGCACTTTTAATGAAAAATAAAACCCTTTAAATTACGACCAAAACGTGTCCAATATTAATACGTTTTAAACGTGCGTACGATCTTATAAAAAATATTAAAGTTCAATACACATTCTTATAAAAAAAATATAAAAAAATATGGTAGCCTTTCTTTAAAGCCCCCACCGCAACACGCGGATTAAATTCCAACTCGTTACTTACAATTTAACAATATGCATCAATAGACAAAACATACCCATATATAATAGGTTATGGATTGAAAATGTTCATATCTATACTACATATAAATAAGATTGATATCTCTCTCCTATTAATTATTTAAGTAATACTTATTTATATACACATTGTACAAGCTATCTATACTACATTTCTAAGTAATACATATTTATATGCACATTGTACAAGCTTATATAGCACGTCGGTTACAAAACTTGAATTGAATGTTGATGATCTCTACTATTAATTTAATAAAAAACATGTTCAAAATAATTAAACTTTATACTATTGAGGTCAAAAATTAATATTAAATGTTGATTGCACAAGTGAATTTTATAATTTGCCATTTCGTCAATATTGCTATCATTATCGTAAAGTCGTTATCACAAAAAATATGTAATCAAAAAATATTGGTCGCCAAAAAATCTAATTACAAAGTACCCGCCGTCGCATTGCGAAATTACCTTGGTAGTATATTTGTAACTTTATTTGTAATTTGTTTTGCTTTAACTGAAATGAAATTAATGGACTTAAATGGAAAGTAGTTACTTGGTCAATTAAATCTTTAAATTATGAAGTGATCGAGACCCTAACATTTATTTACTTGAGATGTCGTATCCATCTAGTTTTGGTGAACCACCACTAATCACTAAATGAGATCTTAAATTTGTTGATTTCGGGCCATAAGGCACAATCATATTGCGTAAATAAAAAAGGTTCATATAAGAATAAGAACATATGCAATGTTTTGAAAATCTAGTCTTTAATCTATTTGATAGAGTGATTGGATCATCAGGTTATTGATTCGACCACCGGGTCAACCCGTTTTTTACACTTAAAAATAACTTTCATTTCAAGCAACACAAAATAAAACAGGGGAAATTTTATTGTTGCCCTCTAGAAAAAATGTGCTTGCACTAAATGCCTTTACTTTTTCTCTTTTCTCCATATGCCCCAGGGCAACCGGAGCGACCTAGGCAAATGGGGCGACTTTCACCAAAAAGTGACACGTGTCCATGCAGGTACCGGGGCGACTTGAGACACAAGGGACACTTATCAAAATTTGGTGAAAGTCGCTCTGGTCGCCTCGGTCGCCCTGGGGCATTTGGGGAAAAGAGGTCGTCCCGAGGAATTTAGTGAAAACACTTATGTTTGGTGGGGCAAAAATAGAATTTCTCCAATAAAATATTTATATAAATTATGACTAATTCATGCATTGAGCCTAGAAAACAGTAAAAATCAAATCATGTCGTAATTACATATAATTAAGCATTTGATTTTCGTAAAAAAATAAGAAAAGAAAACAAACAAAACCCATTGGGGCCTCTGATAGCGGAATTTTCAAAATCTTTAGAAGTTTTACAATCCTTCAAAGTAATGTACCTAATCGTTGTAGTATAGTATAAGTAAGACTCGGAAGATTGATCGTTCTCTATGGGAATAGTTTGGGCATGCTCGAATTGCATGTTCACTAAGGTCTAGAGATTGAGGAAAGAATATTTTTGCGTTCTTATATTTTTTAGAAAGCAAATAAAATATCGGGTTTGAAGAGGGGTTGATTAAACTACTTAAAACTACTCCTAATTCTATTCTAATTATGCAAATAAGTAAAGTGACGGAAAAACTCGTATGGTTAAACAAATGTGTTTACCTAATCATGCACTACTCCTTATTCGTTCTCTCTAGTTTTATTGCCTGTCACCCCCGTTAGTGTAATGTGTAAGTATACTAATAATTCAGCAGCGGGTTGGTCAAGTCTGCTATCTACGTGACAACCTAGACGGTGGTTACCTGCAGACACCGCTCACGTCCAATAGTAAATTTACGCGCAATAAATATTTAATTCGAATCCACCCAAAGGTGATCTAGATATGAAGATCTAATCACAGGTATCCTTTAACCTAACCGTGTTTCCCTAGACGTCTATGTTATGATATGAAGATCAAATAGCGAGTTTTCTAAAGCTTAAGGCGCACACCACTAACAAGAAGTAATAATAAAAGAGATAATAGACTAGGTTTTATACAACCATAAGCAAACACAAATAAATTTAGCCAAGCATGTTAATTGAAAGCGAAGAACGATCAATCAAACAACACATAGACATATTGAATGATTAAATGGGATAAAGAACTTCACTTCACTTGAACATTGAGTTACAATGTGTACTAAAGGGTTAAAAACCCTTAAAAACGACTAAAACCTTTGCTACAAAGTTATCCTACGAATACTCTACGTTTTTCCACCCAAATATGAAAAATAAAGGGTTATATATATAGATTTTGGGTCCTGACAGCGTCACTAAGGTTTCCTGATGTCGTTAGCACGCCGAATGTTCTATGGGCTTCTTCTTGTCGGCTATTGATAACATCAAATACTTAATACCTTTTTGTATCAAAATCCCTCGTAAAATGTTCATAATTGTCTATTTGTGGTTAAAATATGTACTTAATCAGTTTATATTTTGTATACAGGAAAATATGGACGTTGTAGCGGAAAGACACGGGAATTGGACAAATAAAAGGTTGAAGTTATGCTGCCAAGTCATAACTACGACGTAGTTACCACAATGAACTACGTCGTAGTTCATTTGAAGAATCCACACTGGCTAAGAAGAAACTACAGTGTAGTAGCCCTGATTTAACTACACCGTAATTACTATTGAGTACCAAAAATGTTATGTCTAGTTACAACTACGACGTAGTTGGCCACTTCAACTACGCGTAGTTACACTTAGCCTGCAAGAGGAAAGCCTGACTCAACATAACTACGGCGTAGTTTATACCCTCAACTACGTCATAGTTGAGACGAATACTATGAACAAAGCCCTAATATTAGCTCATTCGTATCATTCATTCACAAGGAGTTCCATGGAACATCTAGGGCTTCTAAAGAGAACGAAATTCGGCTCATTCGCCACTTAGTTCAAAGGGAGAGATCACTTTACTTATTTATTGTATTACTCATTCATCAACATATTTGTAAGAATATTATGTTTTCTCAATCTATGAGTTCTTCATTTATTTCTTGTGTATTTTGTAGCATGAGTGGCTAAGCACCTTAAGTATTAGCCTTATTATGATTTTGTTATGGTTTTGATGTTAGTTTCCTGTTGAATTATCATTTATAGGATATCATTATTTCCTGTTGCATGATCCCCGAGATTTGGTAGTATTGATGTTAGTGTAAATCCTGTTAGACCTTTGGTAGGCTTACTAGTTGAATTAAGGATTAAACGGATACTAAGGATAGGTTGGCATCAGTCCATAGTGTAGAGATTACCCATATCTCCGCCTACACTATGATAGGTACTTATAAACTCCGAGAAACTCTTGTAGGGGGAGTTTACAGCCATGATGTGAGATTATTTGCATTAAATAGGTTATTAGGATAGTTGGGGGTTAACCACTGTAGACTAGATGCTCACCCTTCGTGACCAACGGGGACCTGAGATCGTAGGATGCATATGATAGGTTATATTCTCAATTGGCCATGATGATATTAGAACCACCGTAAACGATAAGTAGACATTGCACTAGAAAACACTAATCGTAATTGTGAAAAAGGAATAACTAGGCTAGTACTCTTTTCTCTCTGATCAATTCTCGTAATTTAATTTCGCATTTTATTTAATTCTGTTAATCTCATAAATAAATTTTTTATTAAAAACCATTTTTACCTGTGACATCGATACCAAAAACCCTAAACCCTTCCCTTACCACTAAACCCTCCTCCCTAACCACTATACCCTCCTCCCTAACCACTATACCCTATATCAAAACCTTAAACCCCTAACCACTAAATTCTATACCAAAAACCCTAAACCCTTAACCACTAAACTCTATACCAAAACCCTAAACTCCTAACCATTAGGTATAATATCACAAGTGATATATATATACATAAACTTTAAAATATATACCAAAAACCCTAAACCCCTCACTACTAAACTCTATATCAAAAACTCTAAACCCCTAACCACTAGATATTATATCACAAGTGATATATACATAAATTCTAAAATCTATACCAAAAACCCTAAACCCCTAACCACTAAACCCTATACCAAAAATCATAAACCCCTACCCACTAGGTATAATATCACAAGTGATATATACATAAACTTTTAAATATATACCAAAAACCTTAAACCATTAACCATTAAACCATATACCTAAAACCCTAAACCTTAAACCTTAACCACTAGGTATAATATCACAAGTGATGTATACATATAATTTAAAACCTATATCAAAAATCCTAAACCCATAACCACTAAAGCTCATACCCAAAACCCTAGAATGCACAGCGGAATAAACATTAAGAACGTTCTTTATTATTGCCTAACAAGGTTTCATCATCATCTTTATACAATGACTACTACAAGCCCCAATCTTACCTGATCAATGGTAAGACGGTTATATCAACAGGATCAAACTAATGATCTTGGGGCTACACCACATATGCTAGCATCTACATCTTGTGGGACGTGTAAACCCACACACACAACACGTTTTACACCTTTGGTGCACACACACACTTTTGCACACTCAAAAACAATATGTCTGGACCTCTTTTTATAGCATAAGGAGTCAAGGCTTACATGGAAACTAATAAAGATATTTAATAAGAAAATCAATTAAATATTCATCTTTATCTTTGACCAAATCTTGAAAATCTTCCAATTCTTATCTTTTGAAGACTTCTTTAATTACGACTTTGGTCCTTCTTGTTTCCATCTTGTTTCATTCATGTTTTGTCTTATCAACTCAAATATAATTCCCAACAATCTTCCCCTAGTTGATAATGACAAAACCAAAATAATCATGAACTTCCCCTAAAGTTAATATACGAATGAAACTTCCCCTTAGTCCATGCTATACCACCAAGAATCTACAAGTTGCAAATCATCATTAAATCTTCTTCCCTTTTTTGTTATAATCAAGCAGGGGACTAAAATATGCAACTTTGATCTTCATAACTACGAACCAATATTACACTTCTAATCCAAGTATTCTAATGACCCAAATTACCCTCCATTACGCACCATAAGAAAAATGAACTTGAGCAGTAAAAACCTACACTACCAGTAGTAACAAAGGCTATCAGTAGTAAAAACCTTCACCTCGGTGTAGCATATAAATGGTTAAACATTTTAACAATAAGCTTCCCTTGAAACGCATATGTTAACCATTTTTTGAATCTTTAATTCTGTAGGCTCTATGTAATGATTACTGATGAAGAAAACTAAGTATTACGAACTTAATGTTGAAGTAGAACAAGCCAAACTTGTGTCTTATGTCTTGTACTATAAACATGATAAAGAACTTATACTTCTTCTCCGTTCTATGAGTAGACCTCGATCTCTTGATAAATTCCTCATCTTCTATGAGACACTGAGCACAATAACGTAACTCCTTTAAGTGATAGTAAATACATGTGAGTACTACAACGTACCTCCTTTTCATCAAGTATAACTAGATTAATCAAGTCTTTATCAATAAAACCATGAAAGCACGAACAAGTTATCTCCAAATGTTGTAAGCCATTTGAGATATGATAAGAACACAAACCTGTGAAACTCCACTTCAACTCCAAATAAGTGATAAACAATCTTCTTCGTAATCAATTGTAACATATAATCTAATAAAAACGAGCCTTTTCAAACATTTAAGAACATGTAAACCAAAAATCAAAAACCAATCTGTTTGTCCAAGAACCTTCTGAACAAACCAATAATCAACCTGTGTGTGTAACAAATCCTTTCTGTCCGAGATCTCCAGGTAACCGAGAACAAAAATATGCCTTCTGTCCGATATCGGATGCAACTAGCAGTATTAACGAAACTAACAATAGTACAAACTTTATCTCGCACGACACTAGCAGTTTTAATACTTTCGAACAGTACAAACATTACTTCGAACATTATTAATCATAAGGAGGCAGTATTAACATCATAAACGTCTTCCTTGTGCGAACAGTTTTAACCTCACTTGGGCACGAACAGTATTAACCATGTAGGCAGTATTAATTTACTTTGATAGTATTAACATATACATGCCTGCATTAACATTCATAGCATCACCATTCTTTTGAGCCCAAGCTTCTCAAAGCCCATCAAACCCAAACCAATCGAATAGTATTAGTATATATTCGTGAGCAGCATAACTGTTTATAACAAGAAGCAATACTAAACTTCCTTGCTCGAACCAAATAGCATAAACATTCTTGCTTTGCAAACAATACTACTATGGACCCAACAGTAGTAATTGACTTCGAGCAACATTATAATGGACAGTACTAGGGTTTGGACACTATGACTCGTCAACAACTGGATTCGCAGAGACCAATACCTAATAAAACGCCTGCTCAGGCATTAACTGCAAACCAAACTACTCCTAATTGGTACACTAAAATTAAAAATAAACCACCAATGAATGGTAGGTTTATCATAGTCGTTGTGTTACACACATCATTAATTTGGTTGTGCAAGATGGTTTAGCGGTGCCCGCGATTAATGAAATCAAAGAGTCTTTTAAAACAATGTTAAAAGATGTTTTTAAATCGAGTGCTAGAACCCATCAACGCTATATTAAAATCTGTTCCGAAGAGGGGAAATCACCTAATTGGGACATTCCGATAAGATGGAACTCCACTTATCATATGTTCCTATGTGGTTTAAAACAAAGATCTACTTTGATGTATTTTCATGACCTTTTGGCTAGTAAGGGTAAGTGTCATCATTTTCCGGCTGAGAATTGGGTTACTATTGAAAGTATAACCCAATTACTTGAAGTGTTTAACAATGCCATGAAAATTTTATCGGGGCTTTACTACCCAACATCTTCATTGGTACTTCAACAGATTTTCTTCATGTGTAACAAATTAACCGAATATAAACTTAATGGGGGTATATTTTCAAGTATGGTTAAACCAATGAAGCAAAAACTTAAGAAGTATTTTCAAAAAATGCCACCAATCATTACTTGTGATGCCGCTTTAAACTCATGTTTTAATGTACACGGGGTAGAGTTACTCATCGAGTCGATAAGTACGAATTTGGAGTTTTTTTATGATAGTTATGCAACTAAGGCAAAAAAATATTTCAACGACTCTTTGGAAGGTTTGTATAATATTTATTATGCAAAATATAGTAACCCAACAACTGAATCAAGTAGTGGGACTTCTTTATCGAGGGCGAGTGGCGGGAATCAAATGAGCTGCTTGCTAAACCGGTTGCAAGAACATACAAAGAAAAAGGCAAGGAACTATCCTTCATTGTCCTTCGAATATGAGCGATATGTCAATTCGAATTTTGTCACACTTCTTGATAATAGTGCGTTTGCAACTTTTGATCTCTTGGGTTTTTGGAAAGCAAAGGAATCAATGTTTCCCGTTCTATCTTGCATGGTCATGGATATAATAAGTGTACAAGCTACTTCGGTAGCTTATGAATCCGCATTTTCAACAAATGGGAAGGTGTTTTCAATCTGAAGAACAAGACTCACTCCGGCATCTTTATAGATGTGTATGTGTTTAAAGGATCACTTGGATGCTCAAGAGCGTAAACAACACAAATTCGGTCTTGAAAACCCCAGAGACTTTAAAGAAGAGATCTTGGATGCCGAGGTGCAACAAAATGAAGCCATTCCACTATCCGAAGAAGAAATTACAATAGATGTTGCTAGCAGCGAAGGCACGATGTCCGGGAGGAGAAGAGGTTGATTATGATATGTAGAACTATGGCTATGACGATTACGAATAAACCGATTATTATGTTGTATTTTCAATTTGAATTCCGATGTCTTATGTTGTATTTCCTTTCCGATGTATTTCGTTTTCGATGTATTAGATTTTCAATTAGATAAAAGTTGAGGTTTATTCAGTGTATTCACGAAAAAAAAACGAGGAACTAGTCCAAACCAGTTTGACCGGTTAACCGGTAATGAACCGGTTCCAAACCGGTTCAACCTTAAACCGCCCACAAACCGGTTCCAAACCGGTTCCGGTTTGAGCCAAACCGGTTCGAACAGGTTCGTTGATCGAAACAGGTTCCTGTTTGACTGAAACCGAACCGA
The DNA here is from genome assembly GCA_026074375.1 of Tanacetum coccineum. Lineage (NCBI taxonomy): Eukaryota > Viridiplantae > Streptophyta > Magnoliopsida > Asterales > Asteraceae > Tanacetum > Tanacetum coccineum. Next base: position 44,293 of record BQNB010023869.1, on the reverse strand, counting down.
ACTAGTTAACCGGTTTGTACACGTCTAGTCCAACCTGCCGCCACAACCATATGTGTCGACTGGTACCACTCAACTCAGCCCCATTCCCATCCACCCTATGCTACATTTTATCGAGGTGGCTTGAGCGACCTTATATCGTAAGGCTGATTTTGGATAGTCCGAATTCAACGCAGGTGAAATATCGTGACTACAAAAAGATTACTGGTCTCCTCATTAGATTTGAACCATGGCCTCAACTTTGTAAGATTGATATCCTTACTGTTTAAATATTTATACCATTTACCTCAAGTTTCAACGAATATGTAGTCAAACTAAATGTTATACAATTCTAAAACCTTATACTTGGTGTAATAAGGAGGGACGAAATTAGGATTTTGAGGTGGGTGTTGCACAATATTTTTCCGAAGGGTTTTGCATAATTTTTTCATCATAATTACTAAAATTTGCACTATAAAGAATTTTCAGCTAAACTCAAGTTGCACCGTAAAAAAAAGTTGTAAAATTTATTTTTGAGGGTTGCACGCATTAAAATCAACACTTTTTGAAAACAAAGTACACTTCGTGACTCAAAATCGGGTGTGGCCCGTGCCGCACCCGGCTCCCAAATGGGCCCGTCCCTGATAATAAGAGACTCAAAAACCGCTTTTATCATCGTCACTTCAGCTTTTTGTCTTTGCGATCAACTTCATCACCGACTTAAACACAAAAACACACATTACACGACTCGATTTTAATATTGACCGAGTGTTCTTTTTTCTTGATTGAAGATGCGTGCAATGACAAGGTGTAGTAGGAAGACGCGTTCTGAGTGGTCCAAGACTCGATCTTGACTCCCTTATTACACCCGGTCTTAAAATTAGTAAGTCTAGTATAGTTTCACACTATGCGATATATAGAGTGTAACTACTACTAGTAATAAAACTTTCAGTTAGGGGCTATAGCCAAATTGCCTTAAATCAGTTTGGTATCCATTAGCCTATGTGTATGCTATCATATCTAACATGCAATAAAAGCTAGTTTTAATTTGTAGACGTAGATTTTCTTCTAGACGTTCTTTATTTAACACATGTGCTGTCTTCAATTGTCGATGGCATGACACCAATATGACTCATAATAATAATCTCTAAGTTAATAAAAAGTTATTTAAAGTTAAGTTAATTCTTTTATTTTTGACTTTGTTGGTCAAACTTGTATTTTTTGTTTAGCATATGTTTTTTAGTTTGACCCGTTTGTTTAAACCAATCACCATCTTGGCCCTACAAAGAATTAATAATAATTTATTTAACATATTTTTTTAATGAAATTTTCCACAAGGAATTAGGAAACCATAGTAGTGGAAGATCGAGAGGCAATTTCCACAATGAATTACGAATCAAGTACTTTTAAATGTAGTGTCATGCGCATAAGGGATCTTGTCAGGCAGATAACATGAAAAATGAATAAATACTATAAGACCTAGTATAGTAAGGCTCGTGGCACATGGAGCACACGTTGTTTTTATTACGGAGGGACAACACGCGTCTTAGATGAGAGAAAAGCAAGACTCGATTATGTGGAGACTATAGAGAGAAAGTTGAGCTGAAATGACGATGATAAATGTGATCTTAAGGTCTCCTTATTACACTGATCTAAAATGTTTTAAAGTTTTAACGCATACATTTTGACTTAAAATATAATAAAAATCATGTTGAGTACAATAAAATGTACCAAATTTAAAAGCATGTACGAACATTAAATGTTTGTTTAAAACTTTAGATTTGTTACCAAAGAGTTTTGATAGCCACATCACTATAGAGTTAAGATCAATATAGACCCAACATTTGTCATAGACCCAATGAACCAATCCTAGCCACTCATTTTTTTATCAAAAATAAAAAAAACTCATTTTCACCTTTTTTTAAAATAAAATATCTTACAAACGGTAAATCGTCACACGACAAAAAATACACCATCGCGACGAGTATTTTTTTATCTTTCAGTAGACGGGTGACACGATATACTTTCGAGAAACTTTTTTTCGATTTTTTTTTTCAGTCACGAATTGCGAAAATCATATATGATTCGTATAACGAATCATATATGATTCGTATAACGGATCATATATGATTTCATAAAATCATATATGATTTCATAAAATCATATATGATTTGTGATTTCGACAAACTTTTTTTAATTTTGTTTCAGTCACGAATTGCGAAAATCATATATGATTCGTATGACGAATCATATATGATTCGTACAACGAATCATATATGATTTCATAAAATCATATATGATTTCATAAATCATATATGATTTTATAAAATCGTATATTACTTCATAAAATCATAAAAAAAAGTTCGTCGAAAGTATATAGTGTCGCCCCTCTATAAAAAGATAATTTAATTCTCGTCGCGATGGTATGTTTTGTTTTGCGTAACGATTAACGGTGTGTGAGATATTTAATTTTTAAAAAAGAGGTGGAAAGTGGGTTTTTTATTTTTGATGAAAAAATGAGTGGCTATGATTGGTTCATTGGGTCTATGACAAATGTTGGGTCTATATTGAACTTTTGGCCATCAATATATGTTATGACTAAGTTTACCTCAATTATGAAAAATCATATTTAACAAACTTATAATTACAATATTTACATATATCTAGTGATTGAATACATGGAATGTAATGTTACCAAAATTGAGGATAATGTCTCCATTTATAGTAACCAACAAATTAGATTTTTTTTTATGAAACAACCATGAAAACGTGAATTGTAGTTTATCTTAATGACTTAGTCAATGTCATAGTTTCTAAATGAAACCAAATGTCATGACCTTTTTTCGTGTTTTTTATTAGAGGAAAGTGTGGTCGACTCGACAATGGCATTTTATCACACGTTTAAATAATTGCAACCAAAAATGATGACATGATATTTAAATGTTTCATGTTTAAATTCTATTCGATTAGGCTGGACGGTATGGAAGCCCAAAGTCACCTGACACGTCAGTGGCACATCAGTTTCTCTCTCCAAATAAAACTCACCTTACAACTCACCTTTCAACCGTAATAAGAACTCACATTACCACTAAAACTCACATTTCATTAAAATACACACTTTATATAAAATATACCCCACTAAATAACCATACACACTCACAACCAATTAATATATACTTAATAAAAAGGAAATGGGCCCACAAAAAGCTCAAATAGAAAGCTCGTTCAAAATGATTGAATTTTAGCGTGACAATCTCGAATAACTTGACAGAAACACGAGACGTTTGCAACCTTGTTTGAAACTAAATAACAATATATTATATCACCTCCGTCTCAAAGTTATTGTGAGAAAGAAGAAAAAAAGACACAATTTAATAAAAGTTATACCATTACAATTTTCAACCAATCAATTAAAATATTTCTCAACTAAAGTTTTTTTTATCAGTTAAAATGAAAAGTAATAAATATCTACGAGAAATTTAAAAAAGAACCATGAACTATAATGACGAAATTAATTGTAAATAAGAATATTAGAATAAGATTGCAACTTATTTAAAACTCCTAGTTAAGAAGTAGTGTAGTACTATTTTTTTTTTTTTGATCGGCAAAGATTTTATTAAACTAGCAAGACGCTAGAGAACTATAAAGAAATACAATGTGGGTTCTTAAGCCACTCTGTCCAAGAAAAAGTCTTACGACAACGATTAGAACACCAATTAAATGAAAGAAGAACAATATCATCGAAAATCTCGGAACGTTTAGGAGGGATATCCTCGAAAATTAAACGGTTACGAAACCTCCATAAAATCCATCAGGCCACAGAAAAAAACCCCTCCAAAAGGAGCTTGATATTAAGGACATTCCATAAATAGTGTAGTACTATTTAAGGACATTAATTTCCAAAAAATATGCGTGAAGTTTGGTTTCAAAAGTTAAATGTTGACTTAAATCCATAGTTTGACAGAAACACGAGACACGGTTTAATAATAAAAGTGACACCGTTACATTTTTTAACCAATTAATTAAAATATTTCTCAACTAAAGTTTTTTTTATCAGTTAAAACTACCAGGGTACCCGGGCGATGCGGTGGCGGATACTCTGTGATCGGAGAAAAACAAGAAAATATCCTAATTAGGCTTGGTTCACTCATTTTTATAGGTGTCGGCCGGTTCTCTCCAGTTCGTTTTCGGAAGGCTTTTAGTTGCTAGCCGAACCGGTGACCGCTCATGTTCCCGGTTGAACCCGTTGGTCCGATCCGGTTTTTAAAACTATATTTATCAACATATAAATTGTATGAAGCTTTGTGTGTTTTATTAATTTGTACTAAGGTTGCTCACGGTTCGAAAACCGGACCAGACCGACCAAGACCGGATCGGACCGAAACCAACTTTGGCCAAAACACCAGACCGAAAACCGGACCGAAATGGTCAGGTCCGGGTCGGTCTTCAGTCCGGTCCGGTCCAACAAGGCATATTTGCCGGGGTTTTTGTAAAACCGAACCGGACCGACCGAACCGAAGACCGAAATTAAAAAAAAGGATGGACCGAGGACCGGACCGAAATAGGTCCGGTCCGGTCCAGTCCGCGGTCCGTTATGCTCACCCATAGTTTGTATAGTGTATATAAGAGCATCCACTATGCTGTTTTAAGAATAGGTCTAAAAACTTATGATGAGCTCCAAGAATTTTTTTACCATAGTGAGGAACAATTTCATGTCTAGGTGGCATTAGGGGTGAGCATCGGTCTAAAGCCGGACCGGACCGGAAAATTTGGATTACTTAAAAAATTAATGATGAGAGAGATATTAATTTGCTTTATAAGATAGTAAGATGAAAAGTACAGTAATAAATATTTACTAGAAATTTAAAAAAGAAACATGTACTATATTGACGAAATGAAATGTAAACGAGAATATTAGGCTGGATGGTATAAGGAGGTGAAAGTCACCTGACACGTCAGCACCACATCAGCTTTCTCTCTCCAACTAAAACTTCCTTACAACTCACCTTTCAACCGTAATAAGAACTCACTTTACCACTAAAACTCACATTTCATTAAAATATCCACTTTATATAAAATATACCCCACTAAATATCCGCACACACTCACAACCAAATAAAATACATTATATATAAAAAAGAGGGGCCACAAAATAAAACTCACACTAAGAAGGTAGGGTATGGTGGCTTAAGCCACAAAACAAAACGGGTCCCACAGGCTACCACGTCAGCTTTTCACTCCCACTCAAAAATACCCCTTCACTCATAACACACCTTCACCTCTTCACTTGGGTCCCACCACTAACTATTTTTTTTTCTTTCAATTATTTTCACACAAACATAATTTATTTCACACAAATTAAAAATACAATACATAAAATAAAATACGAAACATAAGGAAATTAAACGATACGAAACATAAAAACATAAAATTACGAAACTAATCGTCTGCACGAGCATATTCATATTTCTTCATTATTTCAGCTTGTTGCCTTTCAATGAAGACTCGTTTATGAGGCGGCAAGTTCGAAGTATCGATCATGAGAAAATTCATCTCTTCACACTTCTTGATAGCTAAATCTTTTTCCCTCTGCGCCTCGTAAGCTCTTTCAGCAGCATCACATTTACGTCTATAATCTTGAGAAACAAGGGACGAGACAGACTCTGATTGGCTTCCCCCGGTGCTCCCCAACGTTTCAACCGATTTTTGTTTTTTCACAGCACGTTGTTTGCCGGCAGGACGCTCTTTTTTATCCGGACCAAACACCTCTTGGAGATTATCTCCATCAATCGGCTCCGCCGCATCCTATTTGGGGTACTCTTTCAAAATTTTCCACACGTAAGGGTATTGAAAATTTTTACCAACTCGCTCCAAGTACACCGTCTTCACAGTCTCGATCAAGTCAGTTTCATGTTCCCCGCTTTTAAGATTTGCCTGTTTGTAATAAGCGTTAAACCGTTGGCAATCACCGTGCATTCGGGTCCATTTCCCCGTCAACATATTTTTGGTACGCGTCGGACCTGTTGTTCGGTCGTGGAAATCTTCAAAAATCTTGTTCCAATAGATTTTATCCCGTTGGTCTTTTCCGATATTCGCGTCCTGCGAGTGCTCGATCCAAGCCTCGACTAGCAAGATTTCTTCTTTGTTATTCCAACGGATATTGAGTTGCCTTGTTTCCATATCTTCATTTTCATCGCCCTCGTCCAATTCGATAACTGATTGTTTCCCCGTCCTTTTTTGTTTTCGTTTAGGTTCACGTGGTTCTTAGGCTTGGGGTATTTTGAATTGTGGTTGTGATGAGTGTTGTGGAAAACTTTGTGGTTGTGATGATTGTTTTGAAAAAAATGGCGGTTGTGATGATTGTTGTGAAAAAAAGTGTGGTTGCGTATTTCTTGGATTCGTGTAACCTTGGAACCCGTATTGTTGATTTTGATGATACGCCAATTGTGATTGATAAGCATGTTCGGGCGGTGACATTTGCGTTCCATAAGGGGGAAACGGTTGTGACGAGGTTGAGTGTTGGGAACTTGGGGTAGACAGATTCGATTGGTTTGACGAAGATGAGTATTGGTTGGATTGGAGAAGATAGGTAAAAAAAACCGGGTTTTGTTCATTTGGTGGTTGAGACATTTTTTTTTGAGAAGAAGATTATATGTTTAGAGTAATAATAATATTGTTGTAGAGAAGTGTGTGTTAAAATGGTAAAATGAGGTGTTATTTATAAGGAAAAATGGGTATAAAAAAATTTTAATTTTTTTAAACTTTGAAAATGTATTCGTTGGTTTGCAACGGTTTAATATATGTGAGTTTTGTCTTTTTGTTTCGTCGTATGGATGGCGAGGGTGTGGGTTTTTGGCCGGTGGCGAGCACTCTCGGTATGGTGACGAGGGAAGTGGCGAAGCCACGCAGGAAGTGGCGAAGCCACGCAGGAAGTGGCGAAGCCTCTCGCCACCATACCCCTCCCTCTAAGTGAGTAACTCATCTAATACACACAAATTTTCGTCCAAAGTCACCTAGCAAAACTGATGTGGCCAAAGTCACTTTATGGGTGGGATAACAAGTCACGTGTGACTTTGAACTCACCTAGGTGAGTTGTCCAGCCTTAGAATAAGATTGCGACTTATTTAAAACTCATAGTTAAGAAGTAGTGTAGTACTATTTAAGGACATTAATTTCCAAAAAATATGCGTGAAGTTTGGTTTCAAAAGTTAAATGTCGACTTAAATCCATAGTTTGAAAAGTATAGCTATCTTTACACCTTTTCATTTTGGGTTCCTCCTTAGATCCCATAAATCCAACAAACATCATGAAAGCCACCTCTCTTTCGGTAAATTAATTACTTTCTAGTTTCTGCATATAAAAATAACTTCCTAAATCCATCACCAACACCTTTTTTCTTTTCTTTTTCACTACTAATTATCTCAAAATAAACATGGAGCTTTTCATACAATATTACTACGTCCGTCTCACAAATAAGTGTTAAGTTTGATTTTTTTTTCAATCTTTCCCTTTTAATTTTGACCTTAATTAATTTTTTATGTGTTATATAATACTTGATACAAAATATGTATGAATTGAGATTTAAATATATATCCATACGTATAATTTCGATCAAATATTATATAACACGAACAAAAATATTTAAAATAAATATTTAAAAAAAATAACAATTATTATGTGACTCAGAAAAATCAATTTTTCACTAGTAAACCATATGTACCATACTTTTCAAATAGGGTACCCTTTCAAATATTATACTTTTCTCTCCCTTAATCACTTTGTTCACTACTAAAACCACTACCTAGAATACTTTTTCCCATATAGACATAAAAGTTAGAAACAAAATCCAAAAAACACACTATCACCCTTTATTTCCTTCCATATTTGCTCTCACCCCAAACCCAAAAAAGCTCGATTCGTTAACACCCCTAATCCAGACCGGATATGGATTCCGGTAACAGCGGCAGCTTGCCGTCATCTAGCGGCGGCGACGGTGGTGGTGACGATGTATATGATGACTCAAGAAGAAATGATCAAACCTTGTTTGCTATGCAATCACCACACCTACCACCATCAACTTTTTTCGATACGACATCGTTTTCACAGCAAAATCACTTAATAAACCCTAACCCTAATCTTACCAATCCCATGTACAATCTTGACTCCTTATGGACAAGAAACCCTAACCAAAACCCTAATCCAAACCCGGTTTTCAACGCTCAAAACCCGGGTTTTAACCAGAACCCGGTCGAACCGGATGGCGGACCGGCTAAAGTAAACCCTAAGAAACGAACACGAGCTTCACGTAGAGCACCAACAACGGTATTAACTACCGACACAACTAACTTCAGGCAAATGGTTCAAGAGTTTACTGGTATCCCAAACGCCCCTTTTGCTGCCACGTCATCATCTTCTTCACCTTTTACACGTCAGCATCATCTAAATTTGTATAACCAGTTGTTTCCTTTTCAAACGGTGCAAGTTGGTGAGAATCGATACTTGGAAGGGTCTACTTCGACTTCTGTGAAAAGATGGAGGGGTGAAAGTGAAAATATGGGGAATGTTCAAAACGGTGTCGTTTTGGGTAGAAATGAGGGTGATGAGCAATTACCAGGTAATGAGGATTCATGGAATATTTGTCCTTCTGATTAATTAATCAATTTATTTATTAAGTGGTTTTTTTTTTGTGTAACAATTTTTATTAAGGATTTTCTTATAGAAAATTTATAATGTGGGGATTAGAGGTGATTTTTGTTAATTATTTCATAAGCAAAATCACTCCCTGCAAAGCTGGATGTCCTCTGGAAGCAACATCTCTGCCTTGAGGTGAGGTACGAGTAAGATTGTTTACGTCTCACATTCTCTATAAGAAGACGGGATTACGTAAACGTTGATTTTTTTTATAAGCAAAATCGCCTAAATATTTATAATTAAAGTACATTATTAACAATTATTTAGATATTATGTTGATTTTATGTATATTGCTTATGCTGGGTGTGTACATTGGTATTTTAGTATTATTTTTATTCGAAATATATTTCTTTCGTTGTTGAAAATATGCTTTAAATATATATAAATCCCATGCATGCTTTTGTATTTTTTTTCAACATTTATAATTAGTTTGTATTTAATTTTGAGCGATTAATCTAATTAAGTGTTCATAGATATGGCATTTTGACCTAGTATGTATATGTTGTTTGCTTGTCATATATTCACAATGTACTCCCACATACACAGATATAATTAGAATATCAAGTTGTACTAAATGTCCCGGTGTGTGTATGTGTATTCGTGCTACACAAAGAATGATGTTTCACACTACACGTACCTTGATCAAGATCAGTCTTAATCTTGAACTCTTGAAGTATCATGTTTCACACTACACTCGTGCTAATTAACGTCTCATACAATTAGTAGCATCAACTCTTGATTTGTCGATTCTTTTCGTCTATCCTTTATATGAATTATATCCAGATATCATGTATATAGACTGTATAGCAGAACCTCACTCCTGGATCTTACATACTGAGAATCCCTTGCTTTTTAGGTTCTTGCTAGATAATTTTTTGTGATGCAAGTCATATAATACACAGGGACGGACCTACATAGGTGCAGGTTGTGGCACAGGCTACACCCGATTTAGGTCATGAAATGCAAAAGACTTTCAAAACTGTCGTTTTTCAGTATATGCAACCCTTAGTAATTTTATTTTACTACCTTCGTTTCTTATGGTGTAATTTTTTTTAGCTCGATAATTCTTTTGTGCAATGCCCTGATAACACATATATCCACCACATTTATAAAGGAAGTTTATATATTCACCTTTCTTGCTTAATTTATTTTCCATTGATTTTCTATTTGTTTGAAAATGCAAGAAACTATTATCATGTACTCCGTAGTTTTTTTTCCCATTGTTTCCCTGTTCTTTTCTTCCGTTTTTTTAACGGTGTCTTTTATGAAGGACTAGCAAAAGCTAGAAAAAAATATTACTGTACAAAGAAGCAATAGTAGGTGAAGGATTTTTTAACCAACCTACCCAACTAAACTTAAGCTTAGTGTCCTTTTCTCCCGTTTTCTTTCATCTTTCTTACGTACTTTTCATTTAGAGATCGAAGACGCATTGTAGTAGTTAAAAATATTTAGGTTGCACTAGTGAATTACTTAGAGGTTTATTTCTTTTTGTAGAAGTAATTAAACATTAGATATTTAGAAATTTTCATGTGCTTTTACTTCTATAATCATAAGAAAGAATATTTTTTTTCTTATCTGGTTTACAAAAAATATTAATAATCATTTATTAATGTTAGCTTACCATTAATCTATAAATTGAGTTAGCACCCGGTCCTCTTCTTTATTTAACGATCTGATCAGAAGCGTTAGTATGAAACAGATACAAATATCATTATAAAATTTAACCCGAAGGAATGAATTATTATTAAGGTGGTGTTTAACTTTAACTTACGTGACTTAATAGGAAGAAAAAAAACTAAATTCATAAAGTCATATAAAAATTGTTTGTTTATGACTTAATAGAAAAAGATAGCTGAAAATATAAAATGATTAAACTTAAGGTGTTACATTTCATCTCTTATTTAAACCCGACTTAATAAAAATTTAAATAAACAAGCCTTATAACAAACTTTTATCGGATTGACATTGATGTTAATAGGATGCTAGTAATTATTTCTTTACAAGAATGAGAGGCTTATTGATATAATATTCAAAACTAACGGATTGTTTGTGTAAATATTATTCCCTCCTAACAAGTTTAAAATTTATTTTCACCTACTTAACTGTTCTTTTGCAATTTTGTAATTCATTAAAAACCTATTATAGTTTGATCAATATACATAAGAGAATAAATTGTTAGGTGGAAAAGGTTTATAACTAATAACTCGAACCGGTCTACAATCGGTTGTCTTACCATATTCTATAATGTGAGAAACATACATGACTCGCCCAGCAGTTGTTGCTATAAGAGTGCGAAGCGTTGAACCTTTAGCGTGTGCTTGTGTGCTTGTTCCAAACCATGCATGGAGCAAACATTGGTCATGTACAATTTCACAAATTTTATTGCTCACATAATCTAAATGGCAATGGTTAGAGCTGCTTTTGGTTTTTTCCTGAAGCTGGCGTTCAAGTTCGTTGGGTTGGCGTACCTGCACGCCAAGGTTTTTTCGTTTGGCATCTTCGTCGGTTTTGAGGATGGTTCTTCTTTTCATCCTTCTCTCGGGACTTGTTTGGGGTTTCATCAAAATCCATCCCGAAGTGAAAACCGGTGGCTCGGCCTCCGGGATGGGGGGTTTTTCTTTTGCCGAAGTGAAAACCGATCCGTCGGCCTTCGTGTCAAAAGTTTTTTCATCCCTTTTGATTCCCTCGCAGTTAAAGTCTCGGGATTTTACCATTTTTTAATGTTATGTAATTCTTTTTGTTGACTCTATTGTACTTTAAGTTTCTAACGTCTTGCTAGACTCTTTTTATATGTATTCCATCTTTGCCGTTCAAAAAAAAAACATGCTAAAGACAAACACCTTTTCAATATTTTTTATACTAAATATAATATAACTTATGACCTGAAATTCATCAAAAGAAACGTTAAAGTTTCATTATGTCACTTTAAAGTGCTAAGGGAAATTGCATAAAATTTACCAAATCTATAATCTAATTTCAAAATCAAAATATGTTCTTAGAAAATTCTTAAAAGGTTTATTTAAGCTAGTATATTTGTAAGAGCACAGGGAGTCGTGGTGCCAAACTCTTGGTGCCAAACTTCAAAAGTGGTGCAACGTCAGCAAAATGGAGTTTGGCACCAGAAATGTCATGGCACCAGAATTCAGTGGGAGTGGTTTGGCACTCATAGCATTTTTTTTTTTTTGATTTTTTTTAAAATAAAAAATTTAAATAAAACATACATTATATAAAATATTTTTTTTTCATTACGAGAATATAAGATTTTTTTTTAAACTTATAAATAGAATAAGATTTTTTTTAAATGTTTAAAAAAATTAAAAGAAAAAGAAAAAAAATATATTGTCTTCTTCTTCTTCCCTTCTTCCCCATGCTTTTCTTCCACACCTGCAAAAAAAAATATATACATCACAAACACAAAACACAAAACACAAACACAAACACAAAAACACAAACACACACACACACACATGAACACACACATAAACACACACACACAAAAAAAAAAAAAGGTTTGGCGTGGGCTGTTAGCCACGGCGCCAGAAGCCATGGCGCGAACCACGGAGTGGTGCGCCATCGGCAATTCTCGCGCCATAGCTTGGCACCACCATAACAGCCAACGACTCCCTCCCCTCTAAGAGTGGTAAGTTAGCATGTACGAACTTAAATATATTTGTAAGTATACGTCATAAAATATGAAATAAGTTGGAATATTTTCCATTGTAATACAGCTTGCCTATGAATTAATTTGTTAAATTTGTGAAAAAAAGACACACTAATGACATAGTGATAGGATGTTGGATCCACCTAATCCTATCATAGTTACCACCAATAATTAGAAAAAATAAAAATAAAAAAGAGAGATGCCTTAGCTAGAGATATGACAAGTCCAAAGATTTGGTATCAATTTGAGTGATAGCAATCTTTTTGGCTCTATTGGATGTAATCATGTTCAATTTTTAACAGTGAATATCTCATTTAATATCTAAAGTTTATTAAAAGAGTCTAAATATAGTTTTCAGCAAAAGTAACTATTTTTGTTGATAAAAGAAAGTGTAGTTTCAATAAAGACAACAATATTTTAGGAAAAAAAAGTAGTAGGTTTTATAAACTAGTTTAAAACTCATGTAATACGTAGACAGTTTAAGTTAAAGTAGTAGTTTTTATAAACAATTGATAGAAGGTTTTGTTACTTTCTTCTTCTTAAAATATTGTTCCGGATTTCTTTTTGAGGTTTTTACAAATTAATTATCCATTTCTAAAAATACATAAAGAATTTAGATTAAGTTTATCATATTACTCTTGAGGTTAATATTATAAATTTTAAAGAATTTTAAATTAATTGGTTATGAGTAAAAATATCATTAAGCAAAAACAAAGAGAAAGTGATTAATGCTGATGTTTTTTAAACTGCGTGTTTTTTTTGTCGATTGACAATTATTTCCAGGCGGATTTGCTAATATGTGCCCACTGGGTACATGTTTAGCTCTTTATATATGAAAGATTTAAGGATATTAGGGTCCGTTTGGTTTATAAGTAGGTTTAGAATAGGATTTGGATTTTGATTTGGTTTAGGATTTGGATTTGGTGTAGGTTTAAGAAAGATAAATTATATTTGTTTTATGAATTTTATAATAAAATTGATTTAAAAAATATTATTTAAAAATAAAAAAAGGTATATATGTGTGAGAGAGAAAGAGTGAGATAGTGTAATGTACGTGTGAGAGAAAAAAAACATAACATATACCTTCGCCTTATTTACTTCTTTGTGGATCCTCTTCACTATTCAAAAGCCAAACCCACATAACAAACAACAATTTTTACCATCAATCTCAAATCCAAATCCAAAACCCACCAACCAAACGGGCCCTTAATATCAAATTTCTATGTAATCAAGGTAAATTTACGAGTTTAATTCATGCTCATTAAATGCAATTTTTGATTTAAAAGGAAAATTTATCTTCATTAAATGCACTTTAAAGTGTGCGCACATATTAGCAAAACCCTTTTGGGACGGATGTAGTATTTGTATTGTTGTACTTGTTTTGTCGTGTGCATCATTCATTCTTCTATCCTAAAGTTGTAAATATATCTCTTTTTGCTAGAATTTTAGACGATACGTTTTATCTAGATTTGGCAAGTATGACCATGGATTGAATTCATTCGACCCTATATTTGACATGTTTAAGCCAAATTTTGTTTCTAGTTGTTCTCATTAAAATGGTGCAAACCACTAACGATACATAAATGTAAATTATCAACTCGTTAACATTGTATGCTGCAACCAACAATCGCGTGGGTCATTTCTTCACATTTATTTCTGCATGATTAATGCACATGTGTATAAATAAAATATCTTTTGCATGCACATAAAAGTATTTAAAAATCCCCCACACTTGTGTGTATAAATATTATTTTAAGTCGTTTACGAGCACGTATAATAATATTAAACATTAGATATTTAAAAATCTAATAATGTACAATGTGAAAATCTCAATTTTCATAAGCTGCGTACATTAAGACTAATGTAATAGACAATGGTAGCTCTTACATGAGCGGCTCGCATGGCGCCACCATCACGTGTCACCAGCATTACAACCACCTATCAACACACATACATTTTCACCCGTTTGATGGCACATGTCATTAAACATTTTATTTTTATTTTTTTGAATGTGCGGGGATACGTAATGTGATATGTGTGTATTTAAGTGGGACATATTTATGTATTTGGTTTGCTGACCGCCATCACTACTGTTTGGTCGTTAGTTTGGTGGAATGAGTGACTATTGAGGTGACGGTGGTGGGTTTGATAAACATTACATCTCGTATAAGAGTTACTCACTCCGTCTCAAATTAATAGTTCACGTTTCTTTTTTAGAATGTCTCAATTTAATTGTTCACTACTAAAAATAAATAAGAAAGTTTGATTAAGTTTACTTTATTACTCTTGCTTGAAATTATTATTATTACAAACTTGGGAGATTTTAATTAATTTGATAATGGTAAAACTGTCATTCTGTAAAAAAAAAACAGTAATAAATTCACTTTTTCTTAAATTGTGTATTTTTTTTTTATCAAAGATCAATAATTTTGAAACGGATGAAGTAGTTTATAATTTTACAAATGTAAATTCAAAAGTTTAAAAAAGCAAATTCATTGCGTGAAATATGAGTGATGGAGATGTGAAGCCATGTGAGATTCTCATTGGAAATGAATGGTGTCGAGTGGGGCCGTTGTTTTATACTCGTACATGGAGAATAAATCTTGTTTGCAGCAATCATTATATATGGTGACGATGATCAAACAGTCATTGCTACTTTTTCAATAAGGAGGTGATGCATATATTAAGAATTGATTCACATTTATATGTTAAATAACGTGAGGTGTGGCGCGGCGGTATGTCAAAACCTCACGCCTTAAGAGACATGACGAGTCATGACGTTTTTTGAAGCGTGACATAAAGCGGCACAAAATATGAAAATATTTATAAATTTATGTTTTATATCATATTTCAAATATATCGAGTTTACAAAAAATGTCATGCATAAGAAATAAAGTCAAGAAACTATAAAAAAACGATTTTTATCGAAATTGAATTTAAAAAAACTTTAACGCATCACGCCTTATCGCGTCTTATCACGTTTTTGCACTTCTCATCTCACGACACGCCTTAAGCTTACGCCTTGGTATATTACGTAGCATGGAGGTCACGCCTCGCGCCTTTACGAAGCTTTGGCGGCCTCATGGCGTGCCTTTTAGAACCATGACCAGCAGTTATAGTACAATTTATTTGCAGTACAATAATATAATGAATAAAAGTGTTTCAATCAAAAAGTTGAGTGTGCAAATGATTTCCATTTTAATAAAGTTACACGGATTAACGTTATCGTATAAGTATAATGTTAATATTTGTGTTTAATAATATCAATATTTGAGAAAAGATCTTCCAATTGAAATTCACATGCTTAGGATTTCACAAGTGATAGTCTCCTCTGGATTCTCCGAAAGAGATAATCACACTTAACTCGTCTTTGTAATGTAAACACACTCGAGGCTAGAATAACACTTCGGAGAAGCTGAGCCAGCGAAGGATAGTTCAGGTCTAGAGTCAGTAGCCTCGGTGTTAGTCAGATAAGGTACGCTGGCAGTGTACGAAAGGAGACCACGATGTTCGTTTGTCGCATCACGACAACCAGACCGCCGAGAACAGTGGAAGGACGAGCTCAGCGATCTTCCCGCCAGGGACAAATAACAACCATAGTCCTTTTTGTCGTAATGTAACATTGGAATAGTATAAATAGTAGAGGTCCGCTCATCTGGACCAGAACACACACACACCCTGAACCATGCTAACTCTTTATCTCTCTCTCTCTCTCTCTCTCTATTTCCTTCACATTTATCTTATAACACCCATACTTATCCTCACGCCAAATGTTGGTCTCGGATTTAAGACCCGGGGCGAGCTAACGATTTTCTCTCTTATTTTCAGCTAGGGTACGAAAGAGCATACTTCGAATGAACCAGGATTAACCAGATACTCATTAAGTTCGAGGTATATTTGTTTAGCCCAAACGTCTTGCATAAATTTGCATCAACAACAAGCTTATTTACGAGTTTTGGTTTTGATTAATGTCATTTATTATGACCATAATAGGCGTGTCCTATTCTTGGTATGATTATATTATCCTTATCATAATTTGGTGTATATGAGTTGTCGGTCTTATCTTTGGCTCACGCCTTTTCCTTGTAACCTATATATACTGTATGTTTTTGTGAAAATAATCAAGGAAAACCAATTACCCTTCAATATGGTATCACAGCCAGTATCGATCCACTCTTAAAATCTCCCATCTCAGTCGTCCCATCATCGCCCTCTTCATCTTCATAATGTTCTTGTAACCCCCAATATAATTAAAAATCTCATTTCTGTTTGTCAGTTCACTAGGGATAATAATTGTACCATTGAATTTGACGCCTTTGGTTTTTCTGTGAAAGATTACATGACTCGTCATATCCTCCTTCGATGTGACAGTCCGGGCTATCTCTATCCAGTTATCAAGCCGTCAACTCTTCCTATTGCTTTTCTCTCGACAAGTGCTTCTACGTGGCATCAACGCCTCGGACATCCGGGTGATCAAGTGCTACGTTCGCTTGTCTCTAGTCGTTTTATTTCATGTAATAAAAAAAAGTCTTCACATATTTGTCACCCTTGCCAACTTGGCAAACATGTGAAGCTTCCCTTTCATAGTTCAACTTTCATTGTTAAACATTGTTTCGATATTATACATTCTGATTTATGGACATCACCCATTGTTAGCTCTAGTGGTTTCAAATATTATGTCTTATTTCTTGATCATTTCTCTCATTTTCTATGGATTTATCCTTTTCGTTCTAAATCTGACATGTTTAATAAATTTTTGCATTTCTTAACTATGTTAAAAATCAATTTAAATGTGAAATTAAAAGCTTTCAATGTGATCATGGCGATGAGTTCGATAATAACTGACTTCACACCCTTTTTGCTAAAAATGACATCCAATTTAGATTCTCTTGCCCAAAAACCTCCCAACAAAATGGCAAGGCGGAGCGAATGATACCAACAATTAATAATACCATTCGTACTCTTCTTTTTCAAGTACACCTCCCCTTACCTTTTGGGTCGAAGCCCTCCATATGGCTACCGATCTCTTAAACCTTTTACCCTCTACCGCAATCCATAATGATATACCTTTCACACGCCTTTTCAACAAACCATCAGATTACTCCCACATTCGCATCTTTGGGTGTCGATGTTACCCTCATCTCTACTCACCTCATAAACTTGCCCTACGTGCCACACCATGTATCTTTTTAGGCTATCCCGCCTATCATCGTGGTTTTCGTTGCCTTAACCTCGAGACAAACAAAATTATTCTCTCCCGACACGTCACCTTTGACGAAACACAATTCCCTTACAAATCTATGACACCGTCCTCGCCACCTTCTTACACCTTCCTCAATACTCAACCTTACCCCCTCCCAACTTCTCTTGCATCCAAACTTCCTAATTCTTCCACAAATATCCCACACCAAACGAGCAGCCCAACTGCTCTACCAATTACCGATCCAAATCAAAGTCCTAATCACACCCGCCCAAATTCACCAGGCCCAACTTTCCCCACCAACCAGCCCACTTATTACGAACCACACAACACCCAAACCCAAAACTGTCTGCTGCCACCACCCATATTCGATCCACCAAATCCACAAACCAATACCGACCCAGTTAATGAACCACCCCGCACTTATCCCATGATCACTCGGTCGCAATCAGGCATTGTCAAACCTATCGATCGCTTGTCTCTACATACTTTCTCTATTTCTCTTATCTTTAAAAATCTGTCTCATGCCTTAAAGGACCTAAACTGGCGTAATGCTATGTACGATGAGTATAATGCGTTAGTTAAAAATGGCAAGTTACTTGTACCAAGGTCAGCAGGTGTTAATATGGTTCGCTCTATGTGGTTGTTTAAACATAAGTTTCATGCTGACAGGACCTTGAGCCGTTATAAGGCTCGTTTGGTTGCTAACGGTAGTAGTCATCAACTTGGTGTTGATTTTGATGATACTTTTAGCCCGGTTGTCAAACCAGCCACTATTCGCACGGTTCTTAGCCTTGTTGTGTCTCGTAAGTGGCCAATTCACCAACTTGATGTTAAGAATGCTTTTCTTAACGGTGATTTATTCGAGACTGTCTACATGCATCAGCCACCTGGTTTTGTTGATGCCAGGTTCCCTAACCATGTTTGTCGTTTGCAGAGATCTTTATATGGGCTGAAACAAGCACCTCGTTGCAAGTTATGCCACACGAGCCGGATTTTATCACAGTCGTTGCGATTCTTCTTTATTTATTTATAGACAGTGATCTCAGGATGTTTATCTTCTTTTATATGTGGATGATATTATTCTTACGGCTTCTTCTACATCACTTCTTCAGCAACTTATTGATTCTTTACATCGTGAGTTTGACATGACTGACCTCGGGGCACTTAATTATTTTCTTGGTATCTCTGTTGTTCGTCACTCTACAGGTTTATTTTTATCTCAGCGAAAGTACGCTCTTCAGCTCCTTGAGCGTGCTCACATGGTTAATTGTAACCCCTCTCGGACACCAGTGGATACGGAGTCCAAACTGGGTCCGGACGGGGTTCCGGTTCAGGATCCTACTATGTATCGCAGCCTTGCAGGGGGGCTCCAGTATCTTACTTTTACACGTCCAGATTTGTCTTATGCAGTTCAGCAGATTTGCCTTTATATGCATGATCCGAGAGAGCCACATTTAGCTGCTCTCAAGCGTATCTTGCGATATGTTCAGGGTACTTTGGATTTAGGCCTTCACTTATATGCGTCCTCCACTACCTCTCTGGTTGGTTATACTGATGCTGATTGGGCGGGTTGTCCATCTACACGCAGGTCTACCTCAGGTTATTGTGTCTTTTTGGGTGATAACTTATTATCTTGGTCCGCTAAACGACAACACACTCTTTCACGCTCTAGTGCCAAAGCTGAATACCGGGGTGTTGCTAACGTTGTAGCAGAAACTGCATGGCTTTGTAATCTTCTTCGTGAGTTACACTCTCCTTTATCGACTGCAACTCTTGTCTATTGTGATAACGCTAGTGTTGTTTATATTTCTGCCAACCCTGCTCAACATCAACGGACGAAACACATTGAGATTGACATTCATTTCGTCCGAGATATGGTTACCGCTGGTCAGGTTAGAGTTCTACATGTGCCCTCTCGTTTCCAATATGCCGATATTTTCACCAAGGGACTGCCTTCCGCATTGTTTGAAGAATTTTGATCCAGTTTGAGCGTACGGCCTCTTCCGCTCCAACTGCGGGGGCGTATTAGTCAATATAATTAATGTCATTTATTATGACCATAATAGACGTGTCCTATTATTGGTATTATATTATCATTATCATAATTTGGTGTAGATGAGTTGTAGGTCTTATCTTTGGCTCAAGCCTTTTCCTTGTAACCTATATATATTGTACGTTTTTATGAAAATAATCAAGGAAAACCTATTACCCTTCAATATAGACATCTGTTTTTTGTATTATAAATTATTGTTGAAGCTTAATAACTCATATGCTCTATAAGGAATTGTGAATACTTACCATAGTGTATACTTTACAATAGTAAAGTTATGTATAACTGGTTAGTTCTGTCAATAGCTTGGCTCCAATCGGCTCCAATCCTGGGTATCTGGCGTAACATGGATGTTAAAGAACTTTATGCTTCCTACGAGGAAGAATATGGGTTTTGTAAAATGTTAGGAAGCATTTATTATACGTATTGATCGTGTGCTCAATATCCATCTGCATAGTGAATTTGTTGGGGTGATCATAAGTCAAATCCATTCATTTTATTGGAAGCGGATGTCTCACAAGACTTATGGATTTGACATGCATTCTTGGGTGTTTGAGGGGTGAACAACGACGTGAACGTTATACGTCAATCGTCGATTTTCAATGATCTCAAAGACGGTAAAGCACTAGAGATTTCATTTGGCTAACGTCGTGATTTATAAATGATGATATTATCTTACTGACTGGATATCCTTAGAATGAGTTGTGCTTGTTAAGTCTATTTCACAACTAGACTCAGATAATAAAAGGCAAATAAGATATTAGAACGCACATGAAGCAACAAGAAACGACGTGGAACGAGCGTTTGGCTCCCCAAAGGATAAATGAGCTATAATAAAAACTCTCGTACGGTCGCATGGTCTTAAAAAAATTACGGATTTGATGTACACATGCATCATTTTACATAATATGATTATAAAAGACATAAGGAGGGCAATATCTCATTACTTTTATCCGGAGGAGCAACATCGTGAAAATGATCTCCTACGAACGCATGAAGAAACGTTCCAACTTATTAGAAATATAAACGGCGCGGAAACTCATCTAAAACTTAAAGCCAATTTAGTGGAAAATATTTAGCGTTAAACAAATCAACACTAATTATTAATGAAATTTTATTTTTAGTGTTTAAGAGAAAAGGATTATCTTGATCATTATCACAAGAGAAAAAGTTAAACTGACGATAAGATGACAGGTGATCGTGATGACCAGCGGTCACTATTACATACCCTCTTGTACTATGAACTTAGACTCTAATTCAAATTTCAAAAAGAAAAAGGACAAAAGTTAGTCGCAATGTTTAAAACTATGCGGCACCTATTACGTACACTGATTTTGTTCCTTTGATTAATAAATCCAAGTTAACAAATATTAGTTGTAAACTTTTCAATCACAATCAACAGCTTGCATCTTTATAAAAGTTATTGGTTTTTGATTGTATGTGCTGACTCGTTCAAAGGATCGCATTTCGATATGTAACTAGTTTATGCGACAATTTCCAGAATCTACGAAACTAAACTATGGTCTTTATTACTTTTATATGGTGTGCAAGTGTTAAGGGCCCGTTTGGTTGGCAGTTTCGGTATGACTTTTAGATCTGAAAGTGAAAATTTGATGTTTGGTTACAATAGTGGGTCTCAAGATTTGGCTTTGATGCCAAAATTCTGGCATACACCGATTCTCTGCAAATTAGTGGGTTTACTAAAATTCTATGGTTAATTTTTGTCCTTTTTCTAAAAGTAGTAGGCCCACAATTCATCACAGCCAATCATTTTAGTTTAGAGTTTATTTTTTAACAAAAAATTTAATTATTACTCTTTTTATATATAAAAAATATATTTATATTATATTAATTATATATTTTCTCTCTCTCACTTTTTTTTCTTCAAACCTAAATCAAATCCAAATTCTAATCCTAATCCAAATCCAAATTCAAATCCTAAACCCGTCTACAAACCAAACGGGCCCTAAATTCTTATAGAAGGTGATGTGACGATAAGAATATCAGTTTTTTATAATATAGATTAAAGGTTTGAGTTTAACGTTGAGAAAATCAATCTCTTGTAGCCATGGATGTTCACTTGCGTCGAATCCGAAGTATCCAAAAGAATAATCGCTTTGAGATTACAAATAAACGGCTCGCAATTACTTAATTTAAGCATAGATCGAACCTTTTATTTAAAATTGAGAAGAACCCTTCTTTAGTTTAAACGAACATTTATTAAAACGATAAGACTAGAAACACATTTTGATGGACCGGGTGCATTTATAATTCATTTTGGAAAAAATCGTTGTTTTTTTTCAAAAATTGACACTACATTAAAAAAAATCCATAGGTGTCTCGGGCTCCCACGGGACACCCCCTGGCTCCATCCCTGAAGATGTGTATGGCCAGGGGCGGATGTATGCTTTGGGTTTGGGGGGCGGTGCCCTCCATAGCTAGCCCGATAAGATGAGATTTTAGTGTAAATTTTCTTCGATTTTGAGCTTTTTTCGAAAGTGCCCTCCATCAAAAACTCAAATTGCCCCCCACCCACATACTAAAACTTAACATTCAACACTCTAAAACCTTATAAATCCTCTATCTTTACATCAAAATACTCGATTTATCATTTCGATACTAGATTTTTTTTCCATTTTGTTGTTATTGTCAAAAAAAAAATTTTTTTGCCCCCCACAACATACTTTCCTGGTTCCGCCACTGTCGCCTACCCCTCTGGCACTAACTTGAGTGTTCTTTCCGTGACATAGGATGACTTTGCATACTTACCGGTAGGGACGGACTTACACGGGTGTCGGGTATGGCACGGGCAAAACACAATTCTAGGTCACGAAGTGCAAGAAACTTCAAAAACTGTCTTTTTTGGGATGTTCGACCCACATTAATTTTTCTTTTGCTACTTTTGTTTCTTACGGTGTAACTTTTGTTAGCTAAAAAAATCCTTTTATGCAACACATTCTTGACAATTCTAGGTTCGTCTTTACTTACCGGCCATGCGTACTCCACGCTCTTGTGATAGCGTTTTCTGCAAAATGGTGCACCAAATGTATTAGAATCTGGCAAGATAAGCCCCTAGAAGATATAACAATTACAAAATCAGTCCAAAAGTTTTAAATTGCCCAGTTTTACTCCTCTATGAAAAGAACTTAGGAGTACTTTTTGTAACTGTAGTTTTTATCCCATTTGGGCATTTGGTCCACTGAGTTTATAGGTTGCCCCTCTAGTTAGGCGATTTGCCTACCCTTTGTGGGTATCTAGATGTGTCATGGGTCATTGTTCAATTAATATGTTTTGTCTTATGTTATATGTACCCCCGAAACACTATTTGTACCCTTCTACTCCGGGTTTTTTGCGTTTTTTTTTGTATTTTTATAATTTTGTATATGTTATAAAACTGTGACACGGAAAAAACGGAACGAAAAATATAAAGTTTAACAGGTCAAAAGTATGAAACTGTCAAAATTTACGGAACAGAAACTGATAAAAAACTACGTTGCACTGTAAAAAGAGAGGTACAAAAGGAATCTTTTGTACCTTTTGACACTATTTAGTGGGCCAGGGGGTACCAATAGGGGTACCCATATGTTTTAGGTCTTTTTAGGCTCTGTGTGATAAGAATTCAAAACTATATTCATCATATTCTAATAATACAACCACTACATCACAAATTTAATGTGATAAAACAACCAACTTCACCACCAAAAGATACACCACTTAAACACAAATATATCTCACAAAAATCATTTACATATATACACACACAAACTTGTCACGACTCGGCCATCTGCACGACCAGTTCTTGCACTCTTGCACATTTTTGTTTCAAGAGGCGTCTAAAGTGAGGCTCCGTAACAACGAGGATTCAGTCTTCAAGCTGTTATTACAGATGATCTTAATATTTATTGAAATTGGTTGTGCATTTTCCAAATCGTCATTTGTTGTGCTTTACTCAAAAGAAAATGGGGCATTCTATTACATTGTTAGATTTGTAAGTAACACAGTATTGTATACATCATAGAGACATGGTTATCATGATGTGCAAGTTCTGAAGTGATTCTAATAAAAAAATATACTCTAAAATGTAGGTTTGTAAAGTAAAGGTATCTTAACTAAAATCCAAAACATTAAAATGAGTTCATTATAACATTTAGATAATACTAGCTATTTAGCTAACTAAATTAAGATTTTGTTTAAAGATATTTATGTCCTAGAAAAGTGAGAATTATGTCTTCTCTAAAGTCACCAACATGATCATAAGACCCTACTTGTGCCCCTCAATCTTAACCCTCTTTACAAAATGTAAAAGAGCAGCAAAGTGCTAGATTTACCTCTATCTTGTTTCCCATAAATGGTAAAAATGACAATTTAAAAGAAAATTTAATTTGATGTTTGATCAATTCCATATGATTAGAAATGGCAAATGATAATTTAAAATATAATTTACTTTGGTAGTGGGTAATTTTGAGAGGAATTGATAATGACACATTGGTTTTTTCATATTTTGGCAAATGGGTTTCAATAATCAGTATATTGGTTATTGTTTTATGAAAATATAAGAAATGGGGTTTTTTGGTAAAGGGTTCTTCCAAGAAATTTAATACTCTAAAAACAATTTCAGTACAATAGATGTGAGGAATTTCACATCTCAACCCGTTACATAAGCAACCATCTTCCTTAAAGGAAGTTACATATAAAAAAACTAGACTGCAAATGACTTAGTAACAGTCAATAATATGTTACTTAATTTGACCTCGAACTTTAATATTCATATTATCGCATATAGCTTGAAGATTGTCAGGAATTTTCTGGCCTTCATACATATCATTATCGTAAGGATCATAGTCATATTCAGCATCCCCATATGAGTCATTCCATTGTTCCGGTAAACTCTTTGTACCATATCCGACCCCCGTCGGGTTTGAAGCCAAATATCTTGCCATGTCATTATCAACAGATTCAACTTCATATCACTATCATGATTACCCAAAGAATCAACATTTTCCAAAAATATACCTTCCTCGTCTACGAGCACACATTTTCCCTCCATCAAATGTTTTTGAATCCTATTAATCTTATCAATAATAGGAGAAGAACTATCATTTCCTATTTTTTATTAGTCAGATATGGAGGAAGACAGCTAAATGACTCAACCTGGGGATAAAGTTATGCGGAATGGTATAAGGAAAATTCACATGATAACAAACCTAGGCCTAGGGACTACAGTTTTAAAGAATGGATGATAGTTAAAGTAGGCCACACAAATGTGAACGAATCAGTAAAAAAGGCCATGTTGAAGTCCTGGGTGATCGATTGTTTCGAAGAGGCATTGGATCCTGACAAATACCCAAGGGGAAGGAGTTTTGATGATTATAAATGGGTATTTGATCTAGAGATTAAGCAGCTAGCCGATGAATATGAATTAGGAATTGGAAAAAAGGTCCATATGCTTGAAATGATATGGGAAAATTATAAGAATATCCAAGGTAAGGCCAAAGAGTGGTGGTATGATTATTGGTTAGAAGAGGACGAAAAGCTGGAAAATGGAGACAAAAATTATGATCCACCTAAAGTTCACTTAGAAACATTTGAAGTAACCAGATATTCATTCGAAATAGGAAATCGTTCATTTATTGTTTTTTTTTTTTTTATGTGATACCAAACGAAATCAAAATAATACATTGTCTCTTGTAGGGAAGAATTGAACACGCTTCAACAAATGACCCCGACAAGAATGACCCTAGAGAAGGTGCCCACAACAAAACGAAGAATGGGCCAGAGTCTTAACTTAAAGAAGTTCGTTAATAAACACAAGTGCGTGTCGAGAGACAACCCGTCTTTTAGTCAATTACTATGGCTGTTTCTCATTATATTAGTTGTTTGCATGTTTTACCTTATTTTGCAGGTTCCAGCAGCTAGGAGGCAATTTTCGAGAACGACTCGACCCATAATTATGTGGTAGCTTTTCTAATTTAGCAGCAGTTACGGCGTAACCACCGGAGTTATGCCGTAAACTCTTTCTGCAAAAACCTTTAAATTAAGTTTTAATACAATGCTAAACAATTGTCCAACTAAATGAACTGAGGGTAGTTCTCATGGAAACCCTCACGAGACTATCCACTCATCCACTAGGTACCACCCAGAGGTTTAAAAGGCTGTTAAGCATTGTGCTAAATGCAACCGTTATTCCTACTAAAAGTGATTAGGTTTGTATATCTAGATATTTTTACTTGCCGAATTTATGCTATTAGTTTGTTTTAGTGATCACAAGGGATATTGAGCTTGCTCAAGATGGAGATTTTTCCGTCAACATATTGCATTTCATATGATCAGAAGCAAAGCTCAAGAAAGTTTCTTGTTCTAATTCTACTCTTATCTATTTATTTCATTTTCTTAATGTACAATAGAGACATTGTACAAATCAAGTGAGGGGATGGGAGTAGAATTATCACTTGACCTATTCTTGCCTTCGATTTTCTAGTTTTCTTTAAAAATTATGCTAATTTTAAAATTTTTGACATGATTTTCTTACTAAACTAGAATTAATCTTTGCCGAATGCACATTACCCTTGATTATTACTTGGTGAGGTTTAAGCCTAATGTTCAGTTTTCATCTCATTATAAAAAAATCCACAAAAATATTAAGTGTGCCGGTAGTATTGTAGACTTTAGAACTTGGCCTGTACATCATTTCAAGACCTAATTGATTAGCAGGAATAGATGGTTCGAGAAGGCAACGATTAGGAATTCACCCAAATAAGCCTATATGTGTGTGTTTATCGACTTGTTACACTGACTTGTCGACCTCCTTTGATAAAAACCCTTTTGTTGCACTCATCATTAATGCAAGATACCCCTAGATCACCCTTGTTTAAGCCAATCTATGTTTTCACCCAATATTATATGTTTCGGTACACCATTTCACCTTAACCAACCCTGTAGTCTATATTTATCCTTGTGTTGAAATTACTGGCTACCTAAGTCCATGGTTCAGGAAAAATGGTCCGAATATTGGCACTTTCATTGATGACATATTATTTTGATCATGGAAGACCCCCCGGTATTATCACTTTCGATACTGTTTATCTCAAGTGGGGAGATGTTTGATATATAAAGGAGTATTGTAAAATAAAAAAGAAAAGAAAAGGTGGTGCAACTATAAGTCACCTAGTAATTATGAGGGTGGTGCAACTAGAAGCCATCCAATAAATAATGGGTTACAACGCTCCGCAAGATCTCGTTATTAGCTAACCCATTGTGAAGATATGATCAAGTTTTCGCACTTGAAGACTTAGACTATGGATGGACAGTAGCTAGTATTGAATACCTTAGATCATATATGACTATTTGTTTTGTGTTAACACCAATTAAATATGTATCACATGTCTATTCTAACCTTTAAATCATCCAATAAACCTGTGTTATGTCACCCATGTTGCCTTTAAGAATTGTTTAGACTCTAATTCTAACTGGTGCATATTTGTGTACTTCCCAAGCTTGTGATAGAATACATGCTATGACTGTGTAGTTGAGCGATCACTCTGAAAATGAACACTTAGACTAGTTGAGAGTTGAGTGATTTTTGATCCCCTTTTTATAAGGTGTTCGGCTTTGATGTTTCTAGCATAAGTCTTTTATAAATTCATTTCTTTGAGTTAAATCAGAGAAATCCTTTTATAAATTATTCTAACAGGTCTACTTGAGGGCAAGCAGAAGTCAAGTGGGGGGATATTTGATAACATTAAATATTTGATACTTTTTAGTGTTAATTCTCCCTTAAAAATACTTGCAATTGTCTTATAAATACTTAAATTCGATACTTTCACGGTTATTTCCTTGTTTTCAGGTAAAATGCAAGTATGTGACAAGAAATACGAGAAAATGACGTAAAAATGAAGAAAACGCGGATTCTTACAAAGGTTTACGGCGTAACACATATGATAGTGTTACGCCGTAACATATTCATGGCAAGATACGTCACCCAGCAAGATTACGGCGTAACCACACGGAAGGTTTACGCCGCAACATCATTATTATTGTAGGATGCATCATTATTATTGTAGGATGAGTCATCATAGTCAGCATTACGGCGTAACGTGGCTAATTAGTTACGCCATAACATATTTTATGCCTACAACATGGAAAGCCTCGTTAGCACTTTACGGCGTAACACTCTACAAGGTTACGCCGTAACAAATTCGTAATCTATAAATAGAGGCCTCATTCAGCCACTTTAGCATCGTCTATTCCACCAGAGATCCAAGGGGTGACCAAGGCCTCAAAAGCTCAAAGAATTTCATCAGATGTCCAAGAGAGATCACACGTTTATTACTTTTGTATTTAATCGTTCATAAACCGCATCTGTAAGAATTATGAGTTTTCAATCTATGATTACCTTTATTAATTCTTGCTTTGTTGTTGCCATGAGCGGCTAAGCACTTCAAATGCTAGCCTAGTCATGAATTTACTATCGTTATAATGTTTGTTTCCTATTAAATCATGGTTTCATTAGATGTCCTTTTGACTATCGTGTAACCCTGGG
This sequence comes from Tanacetum coccineum, assembly GCA_026074375.1. Classification (NCBI taxonomy): domain Eukaryota; kingdom Viridiplantae; phylum Streptophyta; class Magnoliopsida; order Asterales; family Asteraceae; genus Tanacetum; species Tanacetum coccineum. The sequence goes on along the minus strand of BQNB010023869.1, from coordinate 16,173 downwards.
TTTTGGTAGTATTGCGGGTGGTTTAGACCCTGTTAGTCTTATTATTAGATTACCAATTGAATGTGGGATTAATATTGGTACTAGGATGGGTCTTAAACCCAATCCTTAGTGTAGGAACTAATCTTGTTACCGCCTCTATCACTTAATATACTTAAAAAGCACAGGAACTCTTCAGAAAGGGTTAATAATCTATTTAGGTTATTAGAATAGTTCTTGGGAGAGATGTGATTAATCACTATGACTTGGTTGCCCTACCTTCGTAACCTTCAGGGGATTCAAGATCGCAGGAATTATAGGGCAGACTAAATATATCCATTCAGGTCTGGCGAATTTAGAAACCACTAATGAAACCATGGTATAACATTGCACAGGAAAATATAAGTTATGACGGTAGTAATGAATTGGCTAGGCTAGCACGTTTTTCTCCCTGATTACTTCTATCAATTTACTTTCTCGCAATTTACTTTCCTGTTATCTTACAAATCAATCTTATATTATTTTCAATACGTGACAATTCAAATCAAAACTAATTAAAACTTAGCTCTTGGGACGACCTCGGATTTACCATCTCTACACTACTCACGATCGGGTTCTTTGCCCGTTAGTGCGTTTGTCAGGTGAATTGAGTTTTATAAATTTAAAACTTGATAAATAAATATTTAAAATAAAATACGCATCACCTTAGTAAGCAAACGGAGGCTTGGGCTCGAAAGCAAGAAGCAAAGGCTTTCGTGCTTGTTGGACCTATTATGCATCTAGACTATCTCGTTCTATTTTTTAGCTGGATAGAAATGTGGAAACATTCCGCTAGATCCTCTTTCTGTGGGATGCTCTTTTACATTACGATGGACTTTTTAGTCTTTGAGTACGCCACTCCTTCTTTTATCATGTATTTAGTTTAACTTGAGGCCGGTTTTTCATACAAACAAAAATCATTATAAATTTTGTAGGCAAACATTAGCTAGGTTGGTTTTAATTAATGTGATGCATTAAAGTTCACTTGCATGAGTTGAGTCTCAAATTTTCTACTCATCAAAAGTTAAATAAGCCTTTTTGCTTGATTGACAGTTCATGTTGCAACTCCTAAGTATGTGACTTTCACAACAATCACTTGAGACACTTGCCATCATGAGCTTAAGCTCATAAGTTTTTTCAAACATGAGCTTATGCTGGCAACCTACAAAACATTGATGATAAGCACGATGATGAAATAATTGCGACCAAGAACAACCCTTCATTCCCTTTCTTTTAGATCGTTTAAACCCATCTTTTTTATTCGAATACCTTTTAACGTTTGCTTAATGTTGTTTAATCGATGCTTATGATGTGTTAAGGATCTGTTACTTGGTTGATGTTTCATTAGGGTTTTGGGTTTTCGATTTCTTTTTTAACTTTAGGGTTTCGTTCTTGTGTGTTATGTTCGGATCTGATCTGTTATTCCCCCAAACCCTAATGACGATCGGTGGCGACTACATCACATTGAACCCTAAAAACATTTTCCGATCTACTACCTTCCTTTTGCATCGTACCTGCTAAGGCCCTATTATTGTGAGCATCATCACGTTGTGATTCGAACTTCGATAATGAAGTTTCTTAGAGGTTAGTTATGCTTAGGAACCATAAAGATTAGTTTCTGATTTTAGGGTTTTGTTTTTTTTTCGTTTTTCTGTTATCATTGTCGCCTTGGGGTTTTTATTATGGGACATCGTCGTTCAAATGAGGATGAGGTGCAAAAGATCTCTACCTTAATTTTTGTTACGAATTTCCCAGATCAGTTTTACGCTAAGGACATATGGAAACGTTGTTGACGCTTTCATTCCGAATAGAAGATCCAAATCAGGTAAAAGGTTTGGCTTTGTTCACTTTATTAAGATCGTTGATGTAGATCGTTTGGTTAATAACCTATGCACGATTTGTGTCGAACGTTTCAAGCTCCATGCAAACATTGCTAGGTTCCAAAGACCGCCAGTGAAAATAGTAATACTCAATTCACAAATAAAGTGGAGAAAAAGTCTGTTCCAGGAGTAGTTCATAAGGACAGTGGGGTATATGGTTACTCTAATTCTTATGCTCATGTTGTTAAAATAGGGACTCAGTCTTAAAATGTAGAGGAGGAGAACAAACCGGCAATAGTGCTTGATGAAACGTGTGTGAATCAATAAGATTATTCCACATCTTTGATGGGTAAAGTCAAGGAATTCGGCTCATTAACAAATTTGAAGGTGGTTTTAGCTAACGAGGGTTTTGATAACATTAAGCTAAAGTATATGGGCGGGTACTGGTGATGATTGAATTCCATACAGAGGTATCAAGAGAGAAGTTCAAGGCTAATGTGGGCATAGGTTCATGGTTCTCTCAGTTACAGCAAGCTTCAAATTTATTTCACATAGACGAGAGAGTTACATGGGTAGATATTGAGGGCATACCTTTAAAGGTATGGACTAAAAATACTTTTCTACAAATCGTATCTAAATGGGGTGATTTACTACATGTCGAAGATCAGGATGAAGGTTGCTTTCACAGTAAAAGATTCTGTATCAAAACGAAGTTAGTAGAGAATATTTTTGAGTCGTTTAAAATTATAACTCAAGGTAAAGTATTCTGGTTTTGTGCTAAAGAAGTTTCTGGTTGGATCCCTGACTTTGTGGAAGACGATGAAGAAGAAAGTGATTCTAATGATGAAATAAGAGACTAAGGATTACACGATGAAAGTGTAGATAAGCATAAATATGCAACTGTGGAAGGAGAAAGTGATGTTGAAGAGGTATCTGAAACTATTTTTGAGAATGAACAATCTCAAACCCACAAGAAAGACGATTTTAACATTGGACAGAATGATATTCGCTCAGAGGACCCATTTAATATTTATGATCTCCTTAACAAGAAACATGAAAACATTATTGGAGGTGCTAGCTCAGACGATAATATGAAGTACCCTCCAATATTCACTCCCATGGTTGCTATTGAAGTTCATTCTAATGCTTTTAATGAGGCAGAAATAGAAGGTGATGAATGTTTATAAAATACTCATGATGAAAAAGTAACTTCTGAAGTGAAGAAGACATGTCCGTTGAGTAATTAGAGGAAGACAAGGAGGAGTCCATATGTTCAAGTCATTTTAAAAAAAGCTGAATTACCACGTTCAGGAGGCTCAATGTTACAACTAATGGAAGATTTGGTGAAGGTGGGACAAACCATGGGATATAATATGGAGAGATGTTTGAAAAATATTGAAGAGATTATTGATTCTCAAGGAGTGAATGAGAATCATAGATGAATTTTATGTCATTGAATATCCAAGGCCTCGCCCAGAAGGCTAAAAAAGATTGGGTTAAGGAGTTATGTGTTAACAACAAGGTGAACTTTATGTCTTTGCAAGAAACAAAAATGGAGATTATTGAGATTTTCAATATTAAGATGTGTTGGGGTAATTTTGCTTTTGATTATGTTTATAGTTCCTCCGTTGGTTATTCGGATGGTATTCTTTGCGTGTGGGATCCAAGAATGTTTCAAAAAATTAATTCTATGATTTCTGATTATTTCGTTATGATTAGAGGAGAATGGGTTCCTAATGGTAAAAAGCTTCTTATTATATCAGTTTATGCTCCACAAGAGTTGACTGAAAAAAGATGTTATGCGATTACTTGACTATTGTGATTGATAACTGGAATGGCGAAGTGATAATCATGGGTGACTTTAATGAAGTTCGTAAGCAAGCTGAGAGATATGACTCTATATAATGTGCAAGGTGCTGATGCTTTCAACTCGTTCATTTCGGCTGCGGGTTTGGAGGAGGTTCCTTTAGGTGGTTGTTCGTTTACATGGTGTTACAAATCGGCTACAAAGATGAGCAAACTTGATCGTTTTCTTATTTCTAAAGGTTTAATGGGTTCGTGTCCTAATATTTTAGAAATTAATTTGGACCGTTATTTATCTAATCATCGGCCCATCTTAATGCGTGAGTCTCATTTTGATTATGGTCCCATTCCTTTTCGATTTTTTCATTATTGGTTTGAAATGGAGGGTTTTGATAAATTTGTGGAAAGAACCTGCAATGAAGCACACATGACATATTCTAACGCTATGACAAAGTTAATTAAAAAAATAAAGTATCTTAAAGAGAAGATTCGTACGTGGATAAAAGTTAAGATGGATAGTTCAAAAAAGTATAAGAAGACTTTAAAAGCGGAATTAACTGAGATCGATTTATTATTAGATCAAGGAGAGGGCAATTATGATGTTTTTAATAGGCGCATGTCTGTTTCCAAATCGTTACAAGATTTAGACAAGCTAGAATCGATGGAGGTGGCCCAAAAAGCTAAAATCAAATGGGCGATTGAAGAAGATAAGAATTCAAAATACTATCATGGTATTCTAAGCAAAAAAAAGAAGCCAGCTTGCTATTCGCGGTGTCTTGGTAGATGGTATATGGATCGATTCTCCACGCCTGGTGCAGAGTGAGTTTTTATCTCACTTTACAAATTGTTTGATCAACCTCACGTATATCGCCTTTAATTAGATATGGACTTTCCTAATAAGCTGAATCTAGAACAACAGGCTGAATTGGAAAACAATGTTACTCGTGAAAAATAAAAAGGGCGGTTTGGGACTACGGGGTAGATAAATCTCCTGGTCCAGATGGGTTCACATTTGGATTCTATCGATGGTAATGGAGCTTTATGGAAAAAGATGTGGAAGAGGCTATATATTATTTTTTCTAGTATGAGACGTTCCCTAAAGGTGGTAACTCTTCTTTTATTGCTTTAAATTCAAAAATGCATGACGCTAAAATGGTAAAAGATTTTAGACCTATTACTTTAATCGGGAGTTTGTACAAGATTATTGTTAAGATCTTGGCAAATCGTCTTGTGGTTGTTTTGGGGGTATATTGTAAATGAAGTTCAATTGGCTTTTGTTGCAAACATGCAAATCCTTGATGGCCCATTCATTTTAAATGAGTTATTTCATTGGTGTAAAAAGAAGGAGAAACAGACTATGATTTTTAAGGTCGACTTCGAGAAGGCATATGATTCGGTTCGTTGGGATTACTTGGATGACGTCTTGAAAAAAATTAGTTTTTGTGATAGGTGGTGTGGTTGGATACAAAGTTGTCTAAGATCATCTAGAGGCTCGGTTATTGTGAATGGGAGTCCAACTCGTGAATTTCAGTTTCATATAGGCCTCAAACATGGTGATCCTCTTTCTTCTTTTTTGTTTATATTGATTATGGAAAGCCTTCATATTTCGGTTCAAAGAGTGGTGGATGCAGGCATGTTTAGAGGTGTCTGAATGGGTTCTTCTCTCCAACTTTCGCATCTCTTTTATGCAGATGATGTTGTTTTCATGGGTCATTGGAGTGACTCAAACATTAATATTATAGTTTAGGTGTTGCAATGCTTTTATCGTGCTTCGGGTCTACGTATTAACATGAATAAAAGTAAATTAATGGGGATTTCGATGGCTAATGTTAATGTGGATCAGGCAGCGGCAAAGATTGGTTGTGCGACGCTAAAAGCTCCTTTCTCTTATTTAGGGTAGAAGGTTGGTGGCCATATGTCTTGCGTTCAGTCTTGGAATGAGATTGTAAATAATCTTGTTGCTCGCTTATCTAAATGGAAGATGAAGACTTTATCTATAGGGGACAGATTAACGCTTCTAAAGTCGATCTTAGGTTCAATGCCCATTTATCATATGTCGTTGTTTAAAGTTCCCATGAAGGTTCTTCATAGAATGGAATAGATTCGTTGTCATTTTTTCAATGGTGTAGATCATAATGGTAAGAAACTGATATGGGTAAAATGGAGTAAAGTGTTAGCCTCTAAAGAGAAAGGAGGTTTAGGTGTGTCGAGTTTTTATGCGTTGAATAAAGCTCTTTTGTTCAAGTGGGTGTGGCGCTTCCGCACTCAAAGATCATCGTTATGGGCGTGGGTTATTAAAGGGATTCATGGTGAAGATGGTAAACTTGGTAAAAATGTAAAACATAGTCATCTGTCTATATGGTTGGATATTGTTCGTGAGATGGAGCCGCTAAAGAATCACGGTACGGATTTGATTGGTTTTATTCACAAAAAGATAGGTAACGGGGCTAATACCTCCTTTTGGGAGGACGTGTGGAGGGGTGATGTTGCTTTTAAATCCTTTTATCCTAGAGTGTATTCCTTGGAGTCATGCAAGAATATTACTGTCCTAGTGAAAATGTCTCATAAAAATGTGGGATATTCTCTTCGTCGAATTCTAAGGGGAGGTGTTGAATAGGTTTAGTTCCTAGAGCTCTTGGCGAGTATGGAGGGTGTTGCTCTCGTTGACATGAAGGATAGGTGGGTTTAGTCTTTAGAGGGCTCAGGAGAGTTCTTCGTTGCTTCTGTTCGAAGGTTGATCGATGATCGTTGGTTGCCGTAGGTTTTGACCAAAACTCGTTGGAATAATGTTGTGCCCATTAAAATAAATGTTCATGCCTGAAAAGTAAGGTTAGATTGCTTACTTACTAGGTTGAATATTTCTAGATGAAGTATGAATATAGAATATATTTTATGTCCAATATGTGATAACGTGGTGGAATCAGCTAGCCAAATTTTCTTCGCTTGCCATATAGCTAGAGAGATTTTTCATACGATCACTAGCTGGTGAGATATTAATTTTATGGAGCTTTCTTCGTATGAGGAATGGTTAGAGTGCTTTTAAATCTTCGTCTTCACACTAAGTATAAAAAATTGCTCGAAGGAGTTTGCTATATTATGTGGTGGATTATTTGAAATTTTCGCAACAAGAGTATTTTTTGTTCGCATCTTCCTATGAAGGCATCTATTTTTGAGGATATTGTGTCCCGTTCTTTTTATTAGCGTAGATATAAATGTAAGGTTTCTTTCAGTTGGATCGATTGATTTAAAAACTCTCATCTTGTAATCTTGTAAGTTCCTAACTCCTTACTAGTTTTTTAATAAAATTCCTCAGTTAAAAAAAACCTATAAAACATTGATGGTTTGTTTGGTGCAACCATCACAATTACGTGACATGGTAAATGACGTCAGCACAAGATTTGATAGTGTAACTATGGAAATGGACCAAACAACAATACCCGTTAATTAAGGATGGTTCGTCACGTCTACTCTAGCATGGACCCAACCCACTTTGTTAACTTGTTTCCTACCCAGTTTAGCCTTATGGGGACAGTTTGCAATTTGCCATTAAAATCTACTCCTATCTATACAGCCATAATATATACACCTATAATTCGTGTTCATGTTACTTGGGAAAAGCACCTAAGTTTGTGTCACATGCCCGGTTTAATAAGTCGCCTTGCTCAAGCATTAGATTTTACTTTCTCGAAAAAAAAATTGTCTAATAAGTGACCAACATCGTCTTATCAATCATACAACAGAAAATTTGTACAATGCTCATGGTAAAAACAGTCTATTAGTTAACTTTTGTAGTATTTTATACCAATTTCTTTAAAAATGCATACCCTAACATAAAAGGTGTATGCGTCGTCAACTCGTCATGTCACTTGTGACTTGTGCCTCGGTATTGTTCTTCACAACAAACTCGTGTGAAATATATTAATTTGTCGCTTAGAGTTATTGGGCTAAATAATTATCTTCAAATGACTTAGTGTTAAGGTCTTTGGCTTTCAAACAAAAGTTTAAGAGTTCAAACCTCGCTAGATGTGTTGGGTTTTGTCAGGGAAGAATCGGAACCGGTCATGAATTAACCCGATGAAGTCGCGTAAATTTGAGTCCAAAAGGTTCACTATTCGCGAGTAACCGGAACAAAGAAAATCACAACCAGTTTTTTTTATTGTTGGGCTAAATATTTAATATTGGATTTAACAACGAGGAATGCTAGAACCACAATTTTTTTACACAAAAGCATCCACACAATGACATGTCATGCATATTATTGGATGTATAAAAAAGGAGAATCTAAAAAGAAGATAAATGATATCACAAATTAGGTGACAAGTCATTTTGTGGATGTTTTTTTGTAAAACATTTGTGGATCTAGTATTTTGTGGATGTTTTTTATAAACATTTGTAAAACATTTGTGGATCTAAAAAGAAGATGATGTGAGCCATGTGGCAAGTCCGATAAGATACTGGACCCACAAGTCACCATTTCTGCAGTTGATACGGGCCGGATTTCTAGGGTTTATGTGACCCGATCGGAAACCATAGTGTATAAACAAAATCATAATAAGTTTGAAAAAAAAATGGTTACTAAAGAAATAAATTATATCAATATATTGGAGCATTAAAACACTTTTCATCTATAGTTGTAAAACTATAGGGAATGTTTAGGAAATAAAATTTAATTGTTTGTAAAATTGGGTGTAATAAGAACATTTTCAAGATCGCATTTATCATCGTCAGTACCAAATTACCATCAACTCAGTGTTATATGACAACGAACTTCGGCACAAAAATATACTCTGCCTAAACACAAATATTTCCACCAAAAAACACACACGCAAAAGCACTCAAAACCATACTCACGACTCGGTCGTGGCAAAGACCGAGTCTTGAAAATTTGCTATGGAAGACGCGTTGATTGGTGAGGGGTGTAACAAGAAAGACTCGGTGTTCAAGTTGATTGGTGAGGGGTGTAACAAGAAAGACTCGGTCATCAAGTTGTTATTAGGCGCAGTCTTATTTAAATGTTGCATTTCTAAAAAAAATATGTTTGTATGGTTATATAATAAACATTGTCTATTAATTTATAAGTTTTTTTATATTATAAATATAATTGCACTATAGACAAACCTGTTCATAAACCTTTTTCATGTCATAAAACACACTCAATACTTCAAGTGACTTAAATTTTGGACCTCTCTAAAATCTTAGACATTTTCATGCCCACATATAATTGAAATATATATCCACTATGGTTCATACATTTTTAGACCTCTTCAAATTTTTATAAACCTATTCACAAACTACCATGGTGGATGCTCTAATAACTTTAAAATAAATCACACGAGTTAAAGACGTACAATTCTATGAAAATTTATGTTATATAAATTACCCTATATTTTTTGCTATTTACGATTATTTTATATAACAAACATTCTTTGTCAAATATCTAACAAATATATAGCGATTTCTTGATAAAAAATATACTGACGACAAGCATCTAGATTACGAACAAAATGAGCACAATATTGATAGGATTTTTAGATACATACGATTTTATTAAAAATGTCGAAGTATGCTAGTATATTTTGTTAATAAATTTTTTTTTCAAAACACGCCATTAACTTACTTATTAACTTTAAAAACAACATATATTAAAATTCAAATTGCTTCGCCGCAAAGCGTAAGGGCTTACCATTTTTTCTATCAAGTCAGTTATAAATACAATATTTGATTAAAAAAAACCATAGCATATAAACTTATCATAAAAGATCCTTTAAATATAAAGAAACTCAGAACTTACACAACTAGAAAAATACGATTTTAAAATACGTGCGATCTTGTAAAAAATTTCTAAGTGCAATATATTGATTATGATCAAAACGAGCCAAATATTGATATTCTTTTAAAATACGTACGCTTTTATAAAAAATATTGAGGTTGAATATATATTTTGAAAAAAGAAAAAGAACTTAAACTATACAAAAGTTAAATTGTGCACTTTTACGCCTACTAGCAAAAATTATGGCTACAAAAATTCTAGCAGACATCCAATTTAATGCAACAAAAACCCAAGATAAGCCTCGAAACTCGAAACAAAGAACCAACAAAAACCCAATTTAACGTAAATTTGTTACAAAACACCCTAACATACATAAAATAACTTTAAAAAACTCATCGAGTTAAAAAAATATTACAACAAAAACCCAAGATAAGCCTCGAAACTCGAAACAAAGATAAACCTACCGCAAAACGCGAGCAGCCTTCCTGCTTGTTGCAGCTAAATAGCTAATCACCAATTTAGGCTCGTTTGGGCTTAATATAAAACTTCTGAGCAATGCTATCTTGTTAATATGAGCCTATATGGGCTGGGATTAGTGATCCAAAATAGAGTAACTAAATGGGCCTGAAAAAGCCCTGATGCCAGATGGAATGATAACTAAAATTTGAAAAGCAATAGTACAAGACTTACATTATACAGAAAACTTTATTTGGGATTATTGGAATGTACTCGTGTAGCATGAAGTTCTGAGAAACGATTTATGAACCTATCTGGACAATTGGAAAAGACGCGAAAAATGGTTAGATGTGATAAGTAGACGGAGTAAGAAGTCTATTTTTTCATTAACTATCTAAAACTAGCTTCTTGCTCGCGAATGCTTGTTAATCTTCTAATGATCGGCTAAACCACGAATAATCTATGCTTTTCTTATTGTCTATTTCTTTCTCGTTAGTATAAGCAGATTTTGCCTAACAATGATACCATAACACATACATTGTGTTAAAGTATTAGTTAGACTATCAGATTAATTGGATCAATTACTTCTCTTAAAATCGTTCGGTCATGTCACTTTAACTATTTATGATTAGTCGACTTCCCTTGACAATAATCCGTCTTATTTCTCTCATATCGACATTTAACATTACTAGCCTTTAGATATGGCTGATAATTTAGCCTGTTGTGCAAGTAATAGGGTTATTAGAAATAGAGAAATGCTACACTCACATAATTTTTACAAAAAATAATCCACATAATGATGTGTAGGTTAATTTGTGGATGCAAATATGTGAAAAGAATAGAGAGATTCATTATTTTACTTGATATCATGCTATGACGGGATTAGATGTTGTTGTTGTTGCGTTTATTTTACATGATCCTAAACTCTTAACTAGTTCCTCAATCGTGTTTTGTTAAGCTATAGAACCACAAATCTGTATTTAGAGGTAGACTAAGAAGAAAAATTAGTGGTAAAAAACGGATGTGTTGCAAAAGTACAGAAGTTTAATAAAGTAACAGTCGATATTAACTAATCTATAACGTCTCTTGAAATAAGTTGTTTTCAATCTTTAATGTAATATAAATGCTTTCAGTTATGGATTCATTAAACTAACTTGACTGCAAACGACATAATAAGTTACTATTGTTGTTGTCTTGTTGATATCTACTATCTAGTAATGAAGATAAGAGAATGTTAACAAATACAATGCATTTCTTTACACCAAAGCTTGTAGGTTCATATCATGTCTAAAACATCTAATTTTCTTTTACAATAAGCAATACATCAATTTGCAGTATTAACCAACATCAAATAGTGTAGTAGTGTATATTTAAGGATTGTTAGGGAAAGGTCGGAAACGACTCTAGGATTAATCATGCAGGGCTGGTCGTGAGGTTTTTGATGCCCGGGGCGAGGAAACTAAAATATGCCCCCTTATAAACAAAACACACACGATCTTTTAGGGGTTTGGACCCTAGTCAGTTAAGCTAGGCGGCTCATCCACACGCCGAATTATTTATTAAGTAAAATGTTACGATATAAGGAAATAAATTTTGAATCACAAGCTCCGCCTATATAACCTAAACTGATGTTTTCGTGCGTTTCTTGAAGCAAATTCATCAATTGTCTTGTCATAGTCGATATTAGCTAAAAAAACTACTTTCTATACTCAATATTGCCAACCCAAACTCTCACATCAAAAATATTATAATTAATTTTAGGTAGACGTTCATTAACTTTTTCAACATGATCTTCATTAACATCAACATCGTCTATTTTATTAACATCAACATGATCACTTTTTGAATTTTCAGTGTTTAAAGGATTTTCATTATTTTCAATGTTTTCTTCAAATTATTCACTTTTTGTCTAACAACAAACGGTTCCAAAGATACAAATTGATCTTTATTAGATTCTTGTTCTTTTTGTTTTTTTCCTATTTCGGGCACATGCCGGTTGTGAATGACGCAACATGATAGTTTCTAGCGTAAATTATCTAATATAATAGCAAGATAATGAAGATCACAAAAAAAACCATAAGAATGAATTATGGAGTAATAATACCTGATTAGTTTACCTTATGCTCAATTGCCTTGATTGCCCACTTCTCACAATAGTACGTTGTTTTTTTTATCTGACCGTGACTTTTCAACTTGCGAGATAACTGCAAAAGTGCAAATTCATTCCACGTCCCACAAATATTTCAGTTGTGTTGATGAAAGTATAAGATTCACACTAGTATTATGGGCTTGAGGCCTTGAAAGTGTATAAAATTATGTGGGCTTGTAAGATTGAACATAGTCTAACATAACACTAGCCTATAAAATGATGCCCCCTTTTCTAGTGTTGCCTTGGGCCGTTGCCCACCTGGCCCAACACTAAATCCGGGCCTGTAATCATGTGAGACCACGTATATCTGAGTTAAAATACTTACTCTCCCAAGTGACTTGAATAAGAAATACCATATCCGTTTACATGTTTACCATTTTACAGTATTTATACCGTGAGACAAAAGTAAAAACATACACAACACTGACGTTAAAAATTTCTTTAAACTAGGCTTGCATAACTTTGTAGATTTTTAGCGATAGAAAAACATTTTAAAGTCTTTTATAGTACATTTACTTGATATTAGCAAATTAAACAACAAGCCCGTCTAGCTCAGCTGGTAGAGCGCAAGGCTCTTAACCTTGTGGTCGTGGGTTCGAGCCCCACGGTGGGCGATTACTTTTCTTTTTCAAACATTTTCGTTTTTTATCGATGAGTTATGGTCACTATCTTATATCGATTGTGTCGAGATGCACCTCGTAGCTGACCCCTCTCGTAACACAATCATTTGGTGTTGTCGGGGTGTCACACATGACGAAGGTCGATATCCTATAGGTTCACTTTCTTAAGAACTCGCTCGTATCATACTAATTAAGGAGATAGAACAAGCACTTTTATTCCACCTTACTAGCTGAACTTAACATTCATCCCTTCTTTACATGCTTGTCGAGTTGTCGTATAACTATATAAAGCTCTAAATTGGCTGTATACACTACAACATAAGGTACCACAATCCACATATGTCACAACAAGTGAAAGTTGTACGAAAATAGTGTGTCAAGTATAATCAAAATAGGGAAGAAAAAAAAAAGTAGTAATGAGGTGTCTTTTAACTCTTTATAACAAGGCTGTCAAACTCGCGAGTTTACACGTAAGATCGTACGATCTTACGTGTCCACCTGATAAAATCGTATAGGATCGCATCAGAGGTAGGATCGCAAGTAGGATCGTAAACTCGCGCGTAAGATCGTAGGATCGCGTGTCGATACGAGTTTACTAAATTACCAAGTTACTAACTTATTGACTTACATACTTACTAGCCCATTACTTTTTTAGGCCCAAAAAAGAACAATACGAGTCTGCTGATCTTAGTAACAAGTATTGACGTTCCATTCCTAGATTTTCTAATCAATAAACCTAATTATCTACTTTCCCCAAATTGAAATTACATGAAACAAATTAGGGTTCTTCTTCTCATGTTCTAGTTACCTTAAGCAAAAAATTTCTTACTTTTTTCTTTTACCTTTTCATAGTTTACTACTATCAACCTTTAAGTTTTAATTCAGATAGCTTAATTGTAGTGATACTAGTGAAGTACTTTGTTTTGAGACGTTTATTACGCATGTTATGTAATTTTATTCCGCTAAATCGTGAATGTGACGATTGAAACTTGGCTTTTTTGTGTTTTACTTTTACTTTGGTATTTTAAATTTGAACTTTGACATTTTCAAGAGAATATTATATAAATTTATATTTGATGATGAGTAGAAATAAAAATAGTTTAACTCGTTTATCCGTTGCTTACAGAACATGATAAATTGGTAGGATCTTACGATCTCGATCCGATCTTATGATCTCGATCTTGCAAAGACGATAACGATCCCAGGTGGGATCGCGATCTTGATAGCCTTGCTTTATAAGTTTGGTCATAAACTTATGTTGATTTGGTTGTGCTCGTCTTTGACGACTTTACTAACGAGGTTTGAACCCTTTAATCTCTTGGCTGAAAATCAAAAACCTTACCACTAAACGAGGTTTGACTTAGATGTATGCCCTCTAGTTGAAGTATCAACCTTTCCTTTGCGATTATGAAATGTTTATCTAACGAGGTTTAAATTATTTACTTTTTGAAAGAAGGTCGATTGTCTTACCTTTAAGACATTTCCATTGCTGCAACCAAACAACTGCCTTTTCATTTATTTTTGTTTGCACATCTAAAATACTACTCCTTCCGTCCCATTTTTTTTTGTCCACATTTTCTTTTTAGGATATCTCAATTTAATTGTCTACTACTAAAAATAGATAGAAAAATTTGATCAAGTTGACCATATTACCCTTACTTGAAATTATTATTACAAATTCGAAAGAATACTTTAATTAATTAGTTAAGGGTAAAACTGTCATTCTGTCAAAAAGTAAGAAAGAGAAAGCAGTAATAAATGCATTTTTCTTAAACTGTGTGTTTTTTGTCGGGAGACAATAATTTTGGGACGGAGAGAGTATTACGGTACGTGTATTTGATTAGAGCTAGATCGAATCACATAAAGTTAAAACAAAGCGAACCGTGTAAAATTCGAATTACATTTTCATTAGTACACGATTATAGTAAAATCGTTGAACGAATAACAAGTTGATTCAAGCCACTTTGACATTGATATTGAGACAATGTGATTTACTCAATCTTATAAATAGCGTGAGGCGTGGCGTGGCGGCATGGCCAAACCTCACGCTTTAGGAGTCATGACAAGTCATGACGTTTTTTAAGGCGTGACTTAAAGCGACACAAAACATGAAAATATTTATAAATTTATATATTCATATCATATTTCAAATATACTGAGTTTACAAAAAGTGTCATACATAAGGAGTAAAGTTAAAAAACTATCGTTGTATGTAATCTTTTTCATTTGTATAAAAAACGATTTTTATTGAAATTGAATTCAAAAAAGCTTCTACGCATCATGTCTTATCGCACTTTATCACGTTTTTTCACTTCTCATCTCTCGTCACGCCTTAAGCATACGCCTTGCTCTATTGCGTAGCGTGAAAGTTATGTCTCGCGTCTTTACGGAGCCTTAGCGGCGCCATAACAAGCATTTTAGAACCCTAGATTTACTAAAGGGGATATGGATATCTTTTACAAAATGAATATGTTATGCTTAATAAACATGGGTGGAGATTCAGTAAGAAAAGATATTATATTGTGAAAGATAAGAAATAACTATAACTACATATTTGATATGCATCAACTTAAATTAGATGGATCTTTATAAATTTATATGCATCTGAATTAGTTTTGAAAGTGAAAATGATGCAAAGTAAAACTAACAATAAATTTGTACCCAGAGGACGAAAAAATATGCTGGATTCATTAATTTATGAATAGTTAGGGGTGGAAATGAGTAGAGTCCGCTCGTGAAAAGTCGAGAGCAGATCGGGTAAAAAGCTCAGAACGGAGCAAAAAGCCTATAGAGCCGGTGCCTAATTTTGGGCTCAATTAATATCGAGCTGAGCCGAGCTCTATACAAACAAGCTTCGAGTAGGTCGTAGACCTAAACGAGCCCTGAAACTTATACGTAATATATATTCTGTATGTATAATTGTGTATAAACGAGCTTAAAATAAGTAAACGGGCTCGAACCTTTTGAGATTAACGAGTCAAGCTCAATTTGAACTTTGTTTTAGTCAACACATCATATAAAGTAGTCGAGCCCGAGCTCAAAATATAAGGCTCGAAACGAGCTTGAGCTCTGGCAGGCTCGGGCTCGGCTCGTCTCGTTTAATAAAATGCATCTAATTTTTAGCTAACAAATATATTAATGTGCAAGTCGATACATCTATAATGTGTAGTTATAGACTTATGTATATTTATCTTCCTTCTCGTTTTCATTTTTTTCTTGGTTGATCATAACTACCGACCTGCAAAATGAAATATGTTATGCTTAATAAT
>BQNB010023868.1:47926-61337 GCA_026074375.1 Tanacetum coccineum | reverse complement strand
AAATTATGATTATTAGGTTTTAATATTTAAAATTTTCGATCAAAACAAAATTTATGTTCGAACCAAAAAAAATTTTGTATAACCAAACCTAATAAAACTTTGAGCAAAAAAATTATTTTTGGTTCACACAAAAAATTTTCTTCGAACATTTACAAAATTTATTTTCGAACCACAAATTTTTTTTTTTTTTTTCTTTCAATCGAACATTACAAAACTTCGAGTATTAAAAAAAATTCGGTTCAAAAAAAAATTTCCGATCAAAAAATATTAAATATAAACCATAATTCATAATAATTTGGTAATTATTAACATGTTAAAAATTTGGCTCGAGATGCCACTGATGGAATTATACATTCATAACAATTTATAATTATAACATCAAAGTATAAATATAGCGGAAGCAATTAGGATCAATTAACATGCAAAAATAATTAACCAAGATTAGGGTTACATACCTTTTGATTCTAGCAAGAACAAGAATCAATAAACTCCAAGAACAATCTAAAGGAAGATTGAATCACCGTCTTGTACACACGCTATTACCAAGTTAACCAAGAACTAGCTCGTTAATCACGTAAACCTTGAACAAGAAATCAATTCGGGTTAGTAACAATACTATGCAGCCGAATATGAATAAGACCAAAGAGAAGAGATTTTTCTTTTTCACAAGTCTCTTTCCCATAAAACTCTTATGGTATTTATAGGGAAAAATAGAGTTTGAGTTCTATTAGGATAAGCTTCCAAATTGAAGCTAATCCTACTCCAACACAAACACTACATTGATCTCCAATTTCTCTTTTAGTCCTTCTTGTTTAGTCGTTAGTCGTTTCCATTAAACACTTAACGATCGTTAACTATTTACGTGTAAAATCAATAAATAAATAATATTTATTAATCGTTAACTTGTAGTGAGTGCAATCCCGTGATCTTGAGTTCGATCCTAACACACAACTATTATTTTTACGTCCATAAACTAACAGTTTGTCCGCGGAGGTACAACGGGTGCGGCTTTAAAAGGTACTCACGTGCGTCTTTGGAATATCCGGAGCGTGACCTCTGTCAGGCTTAGTAGTCCGGCTATTTGTTGTATTGGGCCTGGGCCCATATGTGTATATTATGAACTAAGCCCAGTAAGCTTGGTGTTCATCCTATACGTCATCAGTTTCAAAACCCACTTGAAATATATATCATGCAAAAAGCCCACCTATGTTATGATTCATATTAAAATCAAGACTAGCCTCATAATATACAGGTTGACAAGTACATACTCTTAGATGAAGATGACTTGGTTGATGTACAAGTTACGGAAGAAGTTGATACAAGAAATGATAATGTAGATGTAGCTGCTGAAAATGTAGTTGCTGAACAAGATGAAAAAGAGGATGAGGCTGCTAGGCTTAAAAAGAGAATCAGGCATATTTTGTAAAAACTTAACCGTGCTTATGGTGGTGTACTTTCTGCTGGTGTTGTAAGGGAAAGGCTTAAAAAGATCGTGAAGAAATTGTTGAAGATTCATAAGCAAAAGGAAAAGACCTACGCAAAGAATTAGATTTCTAGTACTTTTACTGATGGTTCAATAATCTCATATACTGCATTATCAAACCTGTTAATGGTACTTCTTTTTTTTGTGTCTGCACCATGTACTGCATTTTTTACCCATTTGACTTATTCCTATTGAGATTAAGAAAAATATGGAGTTATGGTACTTCTATTTTCGTATTACTACATTTTCAGAGATCCAGTTCTGTTTTTGAATGTTTGTCTGGGTCACGCTTCAAGAAGATTAAAGTTTCGCAAGTGAAAGGCTACAAAATAAAGGATTTCTGTTTTAGACTTCACCAGTTAGTTCTTTCATGTGATTTTAAGCTTTAGATAGTGTTTGGTTGTTTAATGTTTTTGTTCCTGTAACATGTTTTTGGCATTCAACATATGTCAGTCTAATGTAGTTTTTGGCATTCAACATTCAGCAATATAAGTCGACATATATTTACTGCATTATTTACTCTTTATGCACTTAAGTTATATTAATGAAACCAGCAAGCCTTTGACTCTTTATGTATCGCCTATTAAAAGTAGACTTTATGCTAATGCTTTCTTACATTTTGCCATTAGTTACTGTTGTTCAGATTAAAATTCACACAGTTTCCTCAGCTGAGTAAGCCAATGTTAGTTAATTTCAGTTATTAACTAGAGCTTTCTATCTACAGCACCTGAAACAGGCATTACTTCTCTTTATTTCAGTTTGGAAGGGAGGAACACAATGGTTGCAAAGGCTAGACGAATTTGCTCAAGTTCAGCCCTGTAGTTACTCCATAGTTCAATAAAAAAACCGCAGCAAAGAACATTGGCTGCAAACGACGCTCAAAAAACCCACAGACCAATTACACACTGAAACTATAACCATATAAAGTACAAAGACATAATGGTGCAATAATTGTTTTTTTTCAATTTTGACCCATTAACCCACTGTAACAGCAACATTTTCCAGGTAAAACGGACATTTTTTGAGCAATTTTTACCAACAAAGTGTTAGAAAATGCAACCGATAACTAAATAAACATAGTTCTATAATAGTCGTAACTTATAAACGTCCAAAAACTAGCAAAAATTCAACCAAATCTGTTGAAAGTTATAACAGTTAACTCCAAAAAAAATCATTTATGACCCATTAACCCACTGTGACAGCGACATTTTTCAAGTAAAATGCACATTTTTCGAGCAATTATTAGCATATCTTTCAACTTTATAACAGAATTCAGCAGCAACAATATATCAATCAACTTTAGAAAAGAATTCCACATAAAGGGTTGTTTGGCAAACTGTTTTGGCAAGCATCAGGGCCTGCTATCTAAAGTTTTCATTTATGAGATCAGAATTTATTTATTGTTGGTTTTCTTGTAGATTTAAAATGACAAAAACCATAACGTGAAATGTAGTTCGCAACCGAGGCTTGAAAGACTGTAAGACATCTTTCACACTTCAAAAGCTTCATCTACCACTAACTTCTTCACTTCATTTGCATAAAAGACTAAATCACGCATATACTTTCAGAGGGTAAGCTGAATACGTATATACTTCTTTCCACATTATAGACACTCAAAAGCTATATTTTTAACATCTCATAGAAAGACAGACAAAATAAGACACAAAGGCCATTTTAAGCAAAAGCAATAACAAAAATCAAAAGCATTATTTGTTTCAAATGGGGGCTAGTCCCAGATCGATAATTATATGGCAAACTCCTCAATTATAAATTAGGCCCATTAATCTAAACCCCAAAAAGATATGTAGAACATTTGGTATGTCTGTTTGAATATTAAGTTAATGAGATTTGCAGAATTCACTGATTTGCATGTAGCACATTCGTTAGTCAAACTTGCTACCATTCCTAAATGAATCAAAACAACAAAAAAAGTGTTCGCTTCTTATTAAAATGTTACCATTCAGGTTGTTATATTGAATAAATGTAAAAAAAAACCCTTAAATTTCATATAATATTCATTTAGGAAAATGATTAATTTAACCGTTAGTTTTTTAACGGAAAGTGACAAAAAACCTAAATTGGCAAAAAAAAGTTGGCATCCTTTATGTGTAAAAAAAAGTAGAGTACATTGATTGGAAACAGACTCTAAGTTGAGTACCTTTTTGTGCCATTTGCCTTTTTTTTTATTTTGACGGTGTTTGGGATTTGCTTGGCTTGTACGTTTAGGATTATGCTATGTTTGGCGCATGGCTTGTCTCAAGTTAATAAGTTACAAAGGTTTATGAAAGCTTTTATAAGTTACATAAGTTTTCATAAGCTCAAGTTTATGGAAGAAATTAAGGAGTTGCTTACGCGTGAGGAAGTAATGTGGAAGCAACGTAGTCGTGTACAGTGGCTCCGAGAGGGTGATAAAAACACTCGCTTTTTCCACACTCGTGCTACTAGTCGGAACAAGCGCAATAGTATTTTGAGACTTAAAGATGAGGATGGCATATGGGTGGAGAATGAAGATGACGTATGTGATTTAGTGTCGACATATTTTTCTAATCTTTTTTCGAGCTCGTCTCCACAAAACTGTGATTTTGTTGTCGAGTACATGATCAAAGCCTAACGGAAAATGATATACTGTCACTTGAAAAACCTGTTACAACGGAGGAGGTCTATGATGCGCTAATGCAAATGGCCCCGACAAAGGCCCCTGGACCTGATGGTATGTCTGCTTTGTTCTTTCAGAAATTTGGGTGTTTGTGGGTTCAACTGTCGTAAATATGGTATCATCTTTCTTCGACTCCGGAGTGATACCTCCTAATATCAATAAAACCTTAATCACTCTTATTCCGAAAGTGTCGAGACCTGAATCGCTTAAAGACACGCGTCCAATAAGCTTGTGTAATGTGCTCTATAAAATCATTTCTAAGGTCTTGGTGAACAGAATAAAACCGATTTTGCCTCGTATTGTTCACAAAAATCAACCAGCTTTTGTTTTAGATCGTGTGATAACAGATAATGCAATCGTTGCCTTTGAAGTGATGCATTGGTTAAAGAATAAAAAAGAAGGTAAGAGGGAGGCATTGACACTTAAATAAGACATGAGCAAAGCGTATGACAGAGTCGAGTGGCATTTTATCAGGGCGGTTCTGAAAAAATTTAGATTCCCAACACGTTTTACCAACTTAATAATGGCTTGTGTATCTTTAGTTTCCTACTCTTTCAATATTAACAGGCAAGTAGCTGGTCATGTGACTCCGGCTAGAGGTCTTCGCCAAGGAGATCCTATTTCGCCCTATCTTTTTATTATGTGTGCAGAAGTGTTATCATCAATGATAATGATAAGGAAATCAGTTACACAAGGTCACATACATGGTGTCAAAGTGTGCAGGGGAGCTCCAGCGATATCTCATTTGTTTTTTGCTGATGATAGTATATTCTTTTTGAGAGCTTCCAATGCAGAAGTTATCAATCTCAAAAACATTCTGGTACGTTATTGCAGGTCATCTGGACAAGTAATAAACTATGAGAAATCAGAGGTGCCATTTAGTGCTAATGTTGAGCCACATGTTCATACCCATATAATTGAGTCACTGGGAGTGCGAGAAGTTACTGTTCAGCCTAAATACCTAGGATTTCCTTCGGTTATTGGCATATCAAAAAAGGTGGTGTTCTAAGCTATCATCGATAAGATTAAGAAGAAGCTTCAAGGATGGAAAGAAAAAACCCTTTCGATTGGAGGGAAGGAAGTCCTTATTAAATCAGTCGCCCAAGCCATGCCTATGTATATTATGAATATATTTCTACTTCCTGATACCTTGATTGATGATATTCATATAGCTCTTAACTGTTATTGGTGGGGTGATGGGACCAAAACAAATCCAATTCGATGGTGTTCGTGGGACAAGATGTGTTTCTCAAAATTTCAGGGAGGTCTTGGTTTCCGTCATTTTGGAGTGTTTAACAGATCTTTGCTTGCAAAACAAGTATGGAGATTGATCACTAATCCAACAACATTGGCTACAAAAGTGTTGAAGGCACGTTATTTTCCACGATCTAGTTTCTTTGATGCAAATGTTGGCTACCGTCCAAGCTACGTTTGGCGTAGCTTTATATCAGTTAAAGAGTTGGTTTGAAAGGGATGTAAATGGAATATAGGTGATGGTCATCTTGTTAATGTGTGGGAGGACTATTGGCTTGAAGATCATAGGCGTTTGGGTCCAAAACCGGATAACTGTGACGTAACTTATGTTCGTGATTTACTAAATGACGAAGGTGATGACTGGAATCGTGAGCTTCTAATGTCATTGTTCCCGATGAACATATGCAACAAAATCTCAACATGCTTTATAAACCGATGGAGACCCGATACTCTTTATTGGCATAATAGCCCTAGAGGCCAATTTTCAAGTAAGTCAGCCTATTATTAAAACTTGAATCATCCCAACATATAATGCAAAATATCTCTGAGGAATCTACCACTTTACTGCGAGCTATCTGGAATGCGAAGGTTCCTAACAAAATCAAGTTGTTTTTATGGCGTGGTTGGAAAAATTATCTCCCTACCATTAATAACTTACAAGCGCGAGGGCTTAGTTTAACGTCGGTATCTTGTACACATTGTGACCAGGCGGGGGAAGATGTAATACACGTCTTATTTAGGTGTCAATCAATGAAGCAAGTTTGGGATTGATGCAAGTTTGGTAGATTCTATGACATGGATAGGGTGGTCACATTAGATGATTTTTGCCATGTGATTTTGAATAAATTTCCTATGGAATGGGAGAACTTTCTAATGATACTATAGGGCTTATGGATGAGAAGAAATAAAAAGTTTCATGGCCAAATAAACCAAAGGGACACAAATGTTGAAATTATGGCAAAACTTTTGCTTATGAAGTACCACAAAGCGAATCACCAGCAACTTACAACAACACGAACTAAAGCTATAGTTAAATTGACTAAGCCAAATGGTGACTACATCAAGTTTAACTGTGTTGCATCATGGCAAAAAGAGTCTAGAAGGGCTGGATTGGGTTTTGTAGCTCGAAATGCTAGTGGGGATGTACTTCTTTCAGGTGCTCGGGCTGAATGCTATGCAAGCTCCCCGTTGGAGGTCGAAGCTAAATCGTTGTTATGGGCGACAACCCAAGCACATAATAAAGGTTATTCCAAGATCATTTTTGAGTCAGATTAGTTGTGCTTAGTTAATGCGCTCCAAAGAGGTACAACTCTTCTACAAATTGCCAGCATGTTAGCACAAATCATGTCTAACTCAGTTAGTTTCAATTCATGTAATTGGTCGTTTGTAAAAAGAGAAGGAAACAAGGTTGCACATAGTATAACTACTTGGGCTTTGGGATGCAGTGATGAGTTAATCTTAGAAGGTAGTGTCCCAGAATGTGCACGTATATGGGCAACCAATGATGTACTTTCTTCTAATCGATAATTATAGCTTCTCTTTTGATAAAAAAATAAGCTCAAGTTTATAGAAAATGTCTTATGACGGATTACACTAGTCAAATTACTTAAATACTCTTTAAAATATAATGAGTTATCACGCAAAAGCTGAAAATATATGTGAATTAATTTGACGTATTTTTATGCGATTTTACATTAATAAGTTTCAGCTCCAACTAATTCGTCAAATTTTTTTATAAAAATATAAGTTTTAACTTTCGACTTACAATATAAGCTCATTCAAGAGCCCCAACTCCAGCTTTAGCCCCAGCCCATAGCGCCAAGATACCATTATGTAAATAACATTTAGTAATAGAACTCTTTAAGTGTCTTAGTTAGGGCCGCAAAAAAGCAAAATTATTATCAACTAATTCGAGCTCAAGCTCGAGCTTGAGCTTAACTCGATTGAGTCGAGCCTTTATTAAGCTCAAGCCCAAGCCCACGCCTAATAAAGCAGCTCGAAACATACAACGAGCTGATAGCATATCAATAATAATGGCTCAAGCCCACTAATTACACGCTCGAGTCAAGCCCACTAGAGGGGCCCATCAATCGCCACCCGATGGAAACCCGCTCATAAACCCAGGCCACACTTGGCCTGGTAGCTTCCCTTATACACATAAGTATATATGCATGGGACCATTGTTCCCCAACTATCACTAGCGATTAAAATGTACAATATAACATGTGACACACGACAAGCACTATCCTTGTGACAACTGACAATTTTGGGATTTATATTTATTTATAAACTTGAAACATTTTACTTTGAACACGTGAAAACTTGATTTAACCTAAAACCAGGAAGTTATCCCACGTAATAATAAAAAACGTCTTTGAATGCACACAAACTTTAGACTAAGTTTAGTCTACTCATAACAAGTATGTTATGAACATCATAAAAATGTTACATATGTCATGTACATTTACATTTACGATTTTTACGTAAATCGTCTACGTTTTTGCATTTAACACATCATGCATGCATGCAATACCTAAAAATTCACCACCTTTACATTTTACCCCCAAATCTTAACACTTATACACTTAAAATTTGAACTTTCATATCCCCCCTCCTAGCTTAACAATTTCGGCAAAAACAAAGAAAATGAAGGAGTATCATTTGACCAATGACAACATCACATGCATATGTAAGACTTAGAAAGGGACATTTCATGTAAGTCACTTTCTTTTGGGGTTTCTACACTTAACATGAGTAGGAATGCAATCTTATCCCATAAGCCTTCACATGCCCTATATAAGAAATTACTTAGGGTTTTCACTCATTTTACCACACACCAGAAACACTCTCCTTTCTCCCTTGTCTTCTAAAACTCACGGCAACAACATTTGTAGATCAAGGGTTTTCAAAAATTTGTCAAGTATTTTACAAGGAAGAAAGGTGTAAAGGGGTTTAGATATAAAGGTTCCTAGGTTATTTAGGGTTTGCAAGAAAGTGTTGAAGGGTTTATTCATATAAACTAGGGTTTTATTCAAGAAGAAGTTAGGGTTTATAATCTTAGAAATTTTGCTAGTTTTAGGTTTGTTAGTGCATAAATCTTAAGCATCTCATCTTCACTTTTGTAAGTATCATCCTCATCTCATCTCATTCTTTTCATACATTCATCATCTATGCACTTTTAAAATATCACCACATCATGTTTGTGTAAAAATATTGTGTTTAAAAGAAAAGATACAAAGATGTAATATGGTATACTTGTTCTTGTTATTTTGTTTCTTGTCATGTTAATATAGACTTGATGTTAAAAACATGTTACTATTCTTTTATTATATGTTCTTGTTAAGTTTATACAATGGTTTAGGACTAGAATAGTGTTGGGGAATTTTGTTAGTAAAAGAAAGTGAAAATATAGAAATAAATAAGTTGTTGATGAGCTGTTTTCTAGGCTAGATCTGGGCAATTTAAAGTCGGTTTTTGCAATAGTGAGTATGTGGGATAGATAGTAGACTTAATAAGCTTTTCGTGGCCGCTTGAATCACTAAAAACAGACTTATAACGAAGAAGTTATGACTATTTGAAAATCAGACAAAAATATGTATTTTCTGAAAAACTGCACAAGAAAATGTTTCTGATGTAGCAACTTTGAGGCTATTTTTGAACAGTTTAGGGTTCGAATCAAGAAAATTGTCACAAGAAACTTTTTGTAGTACTCACTGTCTATTTTTCATAAAGTCCAAGATCGAGTCCAGAGGTTAAGTAACGAAGGAGTTACGACCTCGCGAATTTGGGTAAAATCTGTTTTTCACAAATGTTAACCGCTTGTTTTTTCTTTGTAAAAGGGTCTGACCTAGCTACTTTGAGGTCGTTTTGAGTGTTTTAGAGTCAGAATGAGATATAGGGTCAATTAAGCATTGTTGTAGTGCTCCTAAGATACTTTACATATGAGTCGGAATTGAGCGAAAATGTTAAGAAACAAATGAGTTAGGGGTTTCCAAAGCTGGACAAAAGGTCATTTTTGTAAAGTGTTAAAACATAAAGTTTATTTGTTCAACTTTGACGTAAACCACATTTTGACTTATAAAACTTAAACGCAAACATGCACGGGTGATATAAAGTTTATAAAAACTCATATGCATCATTTCACTTCATTTGCATAAGTCTAAAGCAACTCGCTATTAATTAGGTCGCGTTTTGAAATCGTTGCGTGTTTATACTTGTTGATTATTCTCGAATCACCACTTTGCTAAAGGTGAGTTTCATAGCTTCACTTTTCTCTCGTTTTTACGAATGCTTTGTAAACCCTTGTGGTGAGATACATGCTTGTTTTTCATAATGGACACAATTATCTTTTAAACTGTTAGTGATCAAGCCTAAGTACCGCAATCCTACTTTTAGTGCCCCATAATCATGAACCATTACTTACTGCGTGTAAGCACGAATGCTATGAATAGATCTATTAGGATTGGCATCCCTGTTCGGGTGTTGGTATCTCTCACCGGACGAACGCATATACATTTGGGGAGCATTGGGTATTTTGGGAAGAATACCTGCAGGGCCAACAACTTGCGTTGATTTGTAAGACATTAATGTTAAGGTTTCGGTGTCATGAGCTTAGCGCTATCCTAACAACACTTTATTTTTACGTGATATTGTATGTGTTACAATAGTCATGCACTTGAAATCTTGTGGTCCGCTTTACTTTTTAATTTAAACTTATGAACTCACCAACGTATGTTGACGTTTTAAGCATGTTGATCTCAGGTCCTTAATTGCATGGTAAACGGGTAGCTTATGGAGTCCATGATCATACCATCTGTTGAGAGTCGCATTTCATGGAGTTTTAATACTCGTTGATGTAATAAAACGTAACTTTTGCTTCCACTATGACTTTGAGTATTATTATCCTATGTAAAACTTTTTTTAAATGTATTCAACGTTGTATTTTTCTAAAGCGTTCATATAGTGGTCGTCCTCTTGTATTTTATGTTCTTGTATTATGAAGTAACGCATCCGGTTACCTTTCCGCTGCATGATTTTGGGGGTGTTACAATCCTGCCCTCCTTGTCTGCTCTTAGATGATCTTCGCGTGCCTCCCTACAACCGTTGATCATCCACTAAAGTGTTTATCTCTAAACCTTAAATGTCTCTCTATAAATAGAGGGCATCTCTCACAACTTCACTAAGTTCACACACTTGGATAACACTGTTACACATAATAACACACACATCTCAAAAATGGTTTGTTTAAGTGTTATCTGAACTTCTTGATCTTAATCATCTCTTCGGATCCTTACCATTCTACATAGAAAAACAAACAACACAACCATCCCAATCCATCATGGATAATGTTTTACGTATCATATGTAAACACAAGCCGAGCTCATGCTTTTAATAGCTCAAGCTCGAGCTTTTATCAAGCTTTTCACGCCTTCAGAAACATAAGCACATACCCTATAACACAACTATAACTAAAATACTGATAACGCTCCAAATATACATAAAATATCCCTTAGAAATACGAGAAATATATGTACTAACGCAATGAATATTGCAAGAATTGGTTATTTGTTATGTAAATATTGTTACAGGACTAAAAGTGGAAGAAAAGGACTTAACGTGCAAGAGATTTGGTTAAATACTACTAACATTCGTCAAAAGAAGGATCTAGAATATGGACCATTGAAGTTAGAAGGAAAAGTGCGCCGGTTTTATAACCGAGTGCGGCGCACTTATCAGCGAGTTTAATGCACATCATTAATTGAAGATGTGCGGCGCACTTTTATGTAAGTGCGGCGCACTTTCTGTGCCAGTTACAAAGAAATCATAAATGGTGCAACTCTTGACTTGCCCAATCATTGCTATAAATAGAGGCACGATTTGGAGAGGAAATAATAACTTACAACAACAATCATCAGTTCATATCACACACTAAATCCCTCTCCAAGAGTTGGAGCAAGTTCTAAGAAGATTTGAAGGCTAAAACCTTCATCTTCATCTTTTCCGGGTAGAAGAACAAGCAAGTTCCGTTATTTCAGAAGTTGGAGGTGCTAGACATCAGTTGTACCCTTGTTCTTAGAAGGAATTGTTAGCTTGGATCTTTTGTTCTTGAAATTTGGTAAAGAAACATGTTTCCATCTTTTTATAATATGAAT
Organism: Tanacetum coccineum; assembly: GCA_026074375.1. Taxonomy (NCBI): domain Eukaryota; kingdom Viridiplantae; phylum Streptophyta; class Magnoliopsida; order Asterales; family Asteraceae; genus Tanacetum; species Tanacetum coccineum. The sequence goes on along the minus strand of BQNB010023868.1, from coordinate 49,792 downwards.
TTTGGATCTATCTTACTTGTTCGATGTGTTGCTATTATGATTGTTGAGTAGTTTAACATGTTTGGTTAGGAACTATATGGATATAATGGATCAAACTTGACTATTTGAATGAATTTTTGATATGAATAATATGAGCTTGATGTTCTTGAACTTGGATTCTTTAATCTTCGTTTGATCTCCATTCATTCCGGATATAGGTCGAAAGACTCCGGACTAAATGGTTGATTTCCAAGTTGTTTGTCTATGGCAACTAGACCTTAGCCTTGAACACTAACAATCAATACCACCCTTTTGTCATAATTACTGATTGAGGATTGGCTAAGGAAAAGAACATTAACCCAAAGTACAAAAAGGTAAACACTAAAACCATATGTCTATGAACGGTTTAGCAAGCTTATATTACTTAACATCAAACACGGATCAAACTTAAGGCATTTTCATGATTAAAGATAAAGGCCGAAAGGGTTTTTCGTTATGAATAATAGACAATCTTTTTAAGAAACTAAACATTCTTAAATCGATTATACCTACATCCGTGAATCATTCATCCACTTAATTTTATCTATTATATTTTTTGTTCCATTAACCAAACATCCTTTTTAATTGAATTAGTCCATTATCTTTAGAGCTGTGACAATCTATAAGATAATCCTTTTCATAACATTATCGACTTTGTCTTTGAATTGCCAATCTCCTGTGGAATGACCTGACTTACCTACAATACTATATTACAAACGAGGGTTATACTTTACCCGTGTGTTTCCATATAATTGTCCAATATTTTCAGTATTATAAATTTAAAGCTTTTGAAACACATCAAAGTTTTTGGCGCCGCTGCCGGGGATTGAAAACATTTTTAGATAAAGTCATTTTTAATATTACAACCCTAAAAATTTCAAAAATCGCCGTCCCGTTTTCTGGCCAACGGAAACCATTTTATTGTTACTGCTTCAAAAAGTGTGCCGCACTTTTCATTGTTAATTAGGAAAAAAAGTTGAAATTAATAAGTGACTTGACCTAAGAACCCTCATTATCTGTAATTGAACTTTTTAAATGAAGAATATATTTCCCAGTATTGAATATTGGCAAAATTTCTTTAAAGCTTGTATTTAAAAATGAAAAAAGGAAAAAATATTTTCTTATTAGCTTATTTGGTTATTTGTCTACGTAATTGTTTATGCCCCTTATTTGTTAAATGTCTCTTTGAGAAATTCATGACATCTAGATTAAGTCTTATTGATAAAACTGAGAAAATAAAGAATTCAAAAAAAATCAGAAAAATTTCCAGAAGTGCGCCGCACTTATACCAAAGTGCGCCGGTATTTCTGGAAAAGGAAGTTGGAATATTGATTTTGCAGAAAGTGCGTGTACTTTTCTAATATAACCGTTCGCACTTTTCTATATGAACCAAACAGTATTGCTAAAAAATTTATATTTTGCAAAAAGAATTATTTGAAATGAAGGTTGGTAAGTGCTTATTAATATTATGCAAGTGTTAAGAAGTTGCTTAAATATGTTTAGGACGTAAACCCACTAATGTTTATTTTGATATTATGTTGTTTTAAAAGTAATATGGACTCGAGTATGGGAAAGATGTGCCTAGGAAAGGACGTAATTGAGATCTCTAGTGACCAAAACAAAGGGTTAGTAGATTGGGACTTACCTGAATACAAAGATACGACAGGAAGTGGAGGAAAGAAGGAACTTGAACCTTTGGTTTTTCACAAAATGTACACTGAAGAGGATAGTGATCGGTATATCGTACAATGTTTTGTGAATGGCTTATATGCATCAGATGGAGAGATTAATTTGGAAAAGAATGATAACTTAATCTCAAACGACTACGCAGTCAAACTTTGTCTTGAG
>BQNB010023868.1:30426-42926 GCA_026074375.1 Tanacetum coccineum | reverse complement strand
ACATTTAAAACCAAAAATAATAAATTTAAAATTTTATCATAAGCAATCTAACTCGAGATGGATAACGTTACTAGCATATTATACCATTAATTAAAAGTGAGGTTCGCACTTAGACTTTAAGATTGTATTCATTTTTGATACCTAAGATAATTGATACCTTTAGCCTGTTCGAGTTAGGGTTTGATTGCAGTCCTATATGTCTATTCCGTCATTACGGATGTGTATGTATGTTCTTTGTCGCTTTTTCTAGAACAGTGGTATCGGTTGAAAATTATGAGTGTGCCGATGATTTGTAAATTCTAGAACTTGTGCTTGAAATCTTTTCGAGACCGCAGTAAGATCACGCTTGCGTGATATAAACATTTTTCTGATTAAGAGGTATTATTAAAATGGAAAATATAAATGAATTACTTTGTTGAAAATACTTTTTAATTAAATCATATGAAATTTTATCCGTTTGAAGTATTGCGTGTAACTGCAAGTGTTCTTATCATAAGTATGAGGGGAAAGCAAGTTCCCCCAAAATCCCTAAGAATGTTCAAAAAAAAAGTATGAATATCTGAATATCACCAAAAAAAAGAAGTTCGATGGAATAAACGGATAAGGTGGATTGATATTTAATTATAAACTCTTTTCAACAAAACGAACCCAAAACTTACTAGTATGTAACCTCTTTCGAAGATAATGTTCGGTGCTTACGCCATGTCGGTGGAGTTTAGTTTCTAGTACAAGCTTATGGTAATTTGTACATTTCATGACTGCGCGTTTGAGTGACTCCCGTTTATTACCCTTTTCACTAAATTATGCGCTGAGTGAAAAATAAATCGTATCTGAATTTCGTGAGTTGTTTTTTTTTATTACTTTGTGCGTTATCTGTGCTTATGATTTCTAATCTAATGAAACGAAATTCTTTCGCTTTGATTGCTTGAGGGCAAGCAATAAGCTAAGTATGGGGGGATTTGATAACGCTCCAAATATACATAAAATATCCCTTAGAAATGCGAGAAATATATGTACTAACGCAATAAATATTGCAAGAATCGGTCGTTTGTTATGTAAATATTATTACAGGACTAAAAGTGGAAGAAAAGGACTTAACGTGCAAGAGATTTGGTTAAATACTACTAACATTCGTTAAAAGAAGGATCTAGAATACGGACAACTGAAAGTCCAGAAGAACAAGTGCGTCGTTTTATAACCGTGTGCGGCGCACGTGTCAGCGAGTTTTATGACATCAATAATTAAAGATGTGTGATCAGCCGCTTTTATGTAAGTGCGGCGCTATTTGTGTCAAGTTACAAGTTGAAATTATCAAGTGAAATGGTGCAACTCTTGACTTGACCCAATCATTGCTATAAATAGAGGCACGATTTGGAGAGGAAAAAAACAACTTACAACAACAATCATCAGTTCATATCACACACTAAATCCCTCTCCAAGAGTTAGAGCAAGTTCTAAGAAGATTTTGAAGGCTAAAACCTTCTCTTATCTTTTTGGTAGCAAGACAAGCAGTTCCGTTGATTTCAGGAAGTTGGAGGTGCTTGATCTTTTGTACTTTGTTTATAGAAGGAATTGTTAGCTTGGATCTTTTGTTCTTGAAATTTGGTTAAAGAATAGCTATGTTTGTCCAATCTTTATTAGAATATGAATTTTGTTGGTGTCTATATACTTGTTCAATCTGTTGCTATTATGGATTACTCGAGTAGTTTATACATATTTGGTTAAGAAATAAAATGGAATACATGGATCAACTTGACTATTGAATGAATTTTTAATATGAATAATATGAGTTGTTGTTTTGAACTTGGATTCTTTAAATCTTCGTTTTGAATCTCCATTCATTACTGGATATAGGTCGAAAGACTCCTGACTAAATGGTTGAATTTCCAAGTTGTTTGTACTATGGTATGACCTTAGCCTTGTGAGGATTGGCTAAGAAACGAACATTAACCCAAGTACAAAAAGGTTTAACGCTAAACCACATGTCTAACGAACTTGGTTTAGCAAGCTCATATTACTTATCATCAAACACGGATCAAACTTAAGGCATTTTCATGATTAAAGATAAAGGCCGAAAGGGTTTTTCATTATGAACAATAAACAATCTTTTGAAGCAACTAAAAACACATTACTTAAATCGGTATTGTTTACCTACATCACGTAAATCATTATCCACTTAAGTTTATCTATCTATTTTTATGTTCCATGAACCAAACATCGCTTTTAATTTGAATTTGCTCATTATCTTTAGAGCCGTGACAATCTATAAGATAATCATTTTTCTTAATATTATCAACTTTGTCTTAGAATTGCCAATCTCCTGTGGAACGACCTGACTTACCTACAATACTATATTACAAACGAGGGTTATACTTTACCCGTGTGTTTCCATATAATTGTCCGGTATTTTTAGTATTATAAATTTAAAGCTTTTGAAACACATCAAAGTTTTTGGCGCCGCTGCCAGGGATTGAAAACATTTTTTGATAAAGTCATTTTTAATATTACAACCCTAAAAATTTTAAAAATCAGCTCAGTACGTTTTTTTGGCAAATGGAAAAAATTTTATTGTTACTACTCAAAAAAACGTGACCGGCCACACTTTTTTGTTTGTTAATTAGGAAAAGAAGTTGAAATTAATAAGTGACTTGACCTAAGAACCCTCATTATCTATAATTGAACTTTTTAAATGAAGAATATATTTCCAGTATTGATAATTGTCAAATTTCTATATAGCTTGTTTTTAAAAATGAAAAAAGAAAAAAATATTTTCTTATTAGCTTATTTGATTATTTGTCTACATAATTGCTTATGCCCCTTATTTGTTAAATGTCTCTTTGAGAAATTCATGACATCTAGATTAAGCCTTATTGATAAAACTGAGCCAATAAAGAATTCAACAAAAATCAGAAAAATTTCTAGAAGTGCGCCGCACTTATATCAAAGTGCCCCGGTATTTCTGGAAAATAAAGAAAGATTATTGATTTTTCAAAAAGTGCGCCGCACTTTTCCAAAAAATTGCCGCACTTTCCAATCTAAACCAAAACAGTACGCTAAAAAATTATATTTTGCAAAAGAATTATTTAAAATGAAGGTTGCTATGTGCTTATTAATGATATGCAAGTGTAGGAAGTTGCTTAAATATGTTTTGACTAACCCACTAATGTTTATTTTGATATTATGTTGTTTTAAAAGTAATATGGACTCGAGTATGAGAAAGATGTGCCTCGGTAAGGAGTAATTGAGATATCTAATGGACCAAAACAAAGATTCAGGAGATTGGGACTTACCTAAATACAAAGATACAGCAGGAAGTGAAGGAAAGAAGGAACCTGAACCTTTGGTTTTTCACAAAATGTACACTGAAGAGGATAGTGATCGGTATATCGCACAATGTTGTTTGTGTGAGTATGGTCTTGTTAATGGACTAAGAGGAGAGGATTAATTTGTAAAATAATGAGAACTTAATCTCAAATGACATACGCAGTCAAACTTTGTCTTGAGTGTATGTAGGTTAGAGTACAAGGAAAGAGTAAGTATAAGTAAGAAAGGAGTTGATGGTGCTACTACGTGGAGAAATCTATTTTGTTCAATTCATCATAAATCCTGAAGAGGACGAATTTGAGCCATGATTAATTTTTGGAAGACCATTCTTGCGTTCTGCGAATGCAGTGGTAAACTTCGGGGAAGGGACTATTACAATACACCCCGATTTTGACCCTTTTCTTTTAAGTAGTGATGAAGAAAAGAATACAAACCTTGATGACTTAGAAACGTTGCTTGATTTTAATTTTAATGAGGCACCACAAACTGAGACAGATCTCCCACCACTCGTATGCAAAATGGGCAAGGGAAGTAGGGACAAAAAGAAAGTTATGGAAAACATCATGTACTTTAATAATGGTACTGGACCATCTTCATCATTTGGAACACCCTTAACCCAAGGGGAAGCTGAAAAGAGGGCACTTGCCCATAATATCGGTATGAGGAATGAAATTCTAGAAGAAATTAGGCCGGTAATAGAGACATTGGCCCATAGTGATAAATATAAGAAGTTGTTAGATGAAATCTGGGCCGACAAGGTCAGATTAGATGGAATGGTTAAACCGGAAGAAGAAAGAGTAATGGCTAAAGTAAAAGGGAGTGCTAAGAGAAATGAAAGATAGGAGCATGTTTTATTTCCTATTAGGTTAGAAGGCAAATTGATGAAACAGCTCTAGATGATACTGGTATCTGAAACTAACCGCCATGCCATACAGAATCTACGAACAGCTGGGTAGAGATGATATTATGAAAGAAAACAGGAATATAACTATGATTAACTATACAGAAGCTGAAGTAACTTGCCAACTGGTAAATGTACTATGTCAAGTTGGATTCACCACTCTGTATGGCTAAGTTCTTGATTTTGGAAATACCTGTGGACCGAGACGCACCACGTGGTTTGGTCGTGATTCCTTGATTCAAATTGGAGGCAACATTGACATCTAACATGACATTTACTTCCTTTGTTGAACTCAACTAGTCTAAACTTTATGAGCAGATAGATTCAGAAAAATAATCAGAGATGTGAAAGCGACTCAGATGACGAGGAAGACTATGTGATTAAGAGGAATGAAATGGGAACACCAATTCATATTTCAAGACTATCGAGATACTAAAACACCGCACCAATCTTGCTAAAAAACATGACTTTGTAACTCTTGAATCTGTAATACAACCACTTTAGAAACAGCAGAAATGTGTAGAAGGTATTTGAGTTTTCTAGGATCACTCCCTGCTAAACTAAGAGATGTTGAATGGAAGCCTGATTACAAAATGTGGTATTCTAACCCTGAGCTAGCAATCTGCGGCTGGGAAAACGGAGATTCGTTTGACCTGACCCTATGGAAATATCTACATGCAAGCTTTTGTGACAAAACCTACGAAAAATGAAGTTATCTAAGTATCACAAATTGAGTAACATAATGTCACCAAACTGGTTCGTCGAGTGAAGCTTTGGATGAAAGAATAAGGGATGAAGAATTTGTGCGCTCACAAAATAATGTTTATCGTATTTTGCTTTATGTCGTATGCATATTTAAAATAAAATCGATTGCATTAAACCTATTACGGATTATACTTTGATGTACAAGGACTACCTTTATATTAATGAATGATTATTTTGGTGGATTAATTTATTATAATTATTTTTAATATAATATATATTATATATATATATATATATATTATTATATATACATATACTATAAAAAGCAAAGTTCGAGCACCTATTATAAGTGTGACCCGCACTTTTTAGTTTGTTCAGGATACAAAAAGGTTACAAAAAGAAGTTTCTAAACTCATACATTATAAAAACTTTATAAAACTTAGAACACCGCCAGGTTTCCAACCAAAATCGAAGTTAAGATTCAAAAAATCAATCTACCAAATTCTTAATCATGCCAAGGGTATGTTTATTTCGTTCATTACTATTTCTTATCATTAATCTATTATCATTATGTGTTTTAGGGTTTATATAAATTAAGTTTGAAGAAATTATGAAATCATGCAATTAAAGTTTGAATAAAGACTAGGATTATGCCTCATTGTTAAGATTTAAGAACCCTTGACAATCCAGGTTTAAATATCTGGAATTAGTGTTTGGATATTAAGTTAAAAATTATTAAATAACTGTTTTGATTTAAAACAGGAGCAGGAAGTGCGCCAGTTTTGGTTAGAAAATCTCTGAACTTGCTTAAATTATTTGAAAACCGCCGCACTTTTATATAAGTGCGCCACACATTTTATCACCAAAAGTCACAGTATGTCTGCAATTTGATCATAACATAACCAACAAAACTAAATCTTGTCTAACTTAATTATATATCATATCTTTGGTTGATTTGTGATGTGTAGACTTCACGAGCATATGATCATGAAGCCGGGTCATCCCGTGCCAAACGCTCTAGAAATGTTGAAATCGTTGAAGAAGCATTACACCCAGATGTTCACCACGAATTCTTAGAGTGGAGAGGTTGTAGTAGAGAAGCAAAATCTCATTATAACTCTAGGTTGACAACTTTGCTCCCAAAACTCATTTATTCACCGCAAATCGTGGATAGGGCAGGTTGTTACACAGAAAAGTTGGTTGTTGGAGACGAGATTCATCACAAATGTTAAAAGATTAGTTGAATGAAGCTCATTGAGAGGAGATATTCTTTTTTTTCGGGTAGAAGAACAAGCAAGTTCTGTTATTTCAGAAGTTGGAGGTGCTAGACATCAGTTGTACCTTTGTTCTTAAAAGGAATTGCTAGCTTGGATCTTTTGTTCTTGAAATTTGGTAAAGAAACATGTTTCCATCTTTTTATAATATGAATTTTGGATCTATATTACTTGTTCGATGTGTTGCTATTATGATTATTGAGTAGTTTAACATGTTTGGTTAGGAACTATATGGATATAATGGATCAAACTTGACTATTTGAATGAATTTTTGATATGAATAATATGAGCTTGATGTTCTTGAACTTGGATTCTTTAAACTTCGTTTGATCTCCATTCATTTCGGATATAGGTCGAAAGACTCCGGACTAAATGGTTGATTTCCAAGTTGTTTGTCTATGGAAATTAGACCTTAGCCTTGTGAGGATTGGCTAAGGAAACGAACATTAACCCAAGTACAAAAAGGTTTAACACTAAACCATATGTATAACGAACGTGGTTTAGCAAGCTTATATTACTTAACATCAAACACGTATCAAACTTAAGGCATTTTCATGATTAAAGATAAAGGCCGAATGGGTTTTTCGTTATGAATAATTAACAATCTTTTTAAGCAACTAAACATTCTTAAATCGATTATACCTACATCTGTGAATCATTCATCCACTTAAATTTATCTATTATATTTTTTTGTTCCATTAACCAAACAACCCTTTTAATTGAATTAGTCCATTATCTTTAGAGCCGTGACAATCTATAAGATAATCCTTTTTCGTAATATTATCGACTTTGTCTTAGAATTGTCAATCTCCTATGGAACGACCTGACTTACCTACAATACTATATTACAAACGAAGGTTATACTTTACCCGTGTGTTTCCATATAATTGTCCGGTATTTTCAGTATTATAAATTTAAAGCTTTTGAAACACATCAAAGTTTTTGGCCGGGAGATAACTCGGAAAAGTAAAAACATTTAAAATAAAAAATAAAAAATTTAAAATTTTATCATAAGCAATCTGACTCGAAATGGATAATGTTACTAGCATATTATACCATCAATTAAAAGTGAGGTTCGCCCTTAGACTTTAAGATTTCGGGTATTCATTTTTGATACCTAAGATAATTGATACCTTTAGCCTATTCGAGTTAGGGTTTGATTGCAGTCATATATGTCTATTCCGTCGTTACAGATGTGTATGTATGGTCTTTGTCGCTTTTTCTGGAACATTGGTATCGGTTGAAAATTATGAGTGTGCCGGTGATTTTCAAATTCTAGAACTTGTGCTTGAAATCTTTTCGAGACCGCGGTAAGATCACCCTTGCGTGATATAAACATTTTTCTGATTAAGAGGTATTATCAAAATGGAAAATATAAATGAATTACTTTGTTGAAATCACTTTTTAATTAAATCATATGAAATTTTATCCGTTCAAAATATTACGCATAATTGCAAAGTGTTCTTACCATAAGCATGGGGGGAAAGCAAGTTTCCCCTAAGGATCTAAAAAAAATCTGAATGTCTGAGTATCACCTAAATGAAGAAGTTCGATGGAATAACAGATAAGATGGATTATTATTTACTTATAAACTTTTTTCAACAAAACAAACCAAAAACTTACTAGTATGTAACCTCTTTTGAAGATAATGCCCGATGCTTACGCCATGTCGGTGGAGTTTTGTTTTTTCTGAAAGATAAATGTCTTATGGTAATTGTACATTTCAGGAATATGGATTTGAGTGACTCCTGTTTATTACCTTATCATTAGATTAAGCGTGAGTGAAAATTAAAACGTATCCTGAAATTTTGTGGAGTTGCTTTGTCGCGTTATAGGTGCTTATGATTTCTAATCTAAAACAACAAATTTCTTTCTGCTTTGATTGCTTGAGGGCAGCAGTAATGCTAAGTATGAGGGATTTGACTAAACGCTCAAATATACATAAAATATCCCTTAAGAAATGCGGAGTAGATATATGTGACTAATGAGATAAATATAGCAAGAATCGGTGTTTGTTATGCAAAATATTATTTTACAGGACTAAAAGTGGAAGAAATGATTAAGGTGCAAGAGGTTTTTTGGTTAGAAATACGTACTATCTGTTTCGTTAATAGATGTGGTTCGTCAGATACGGACAATGAAGTCAGAAGAAAAAGTGCGTCGGTTTTATAACCGAGTGCGGCGCACTTGTCAGCGAGTTTAATGCACATCATTAATTGAAGATGTGCGGCGCACTTTTATGTAAGTGCGGCGCACTTTCTGTGTCAGTTACAAAGAAATCATAAATGGTGCAACTCTTGACTTGCCCAATCATTGCTATAAATAGAGGCACGATTTGGAGAGAAAAAAACAATAACTTACAACAACAATCATCAGTTCATACTCTGACCACTAAATCCTCTCAAGAGTCGAGCAAAATGTTCATAAGAAAATTATTTGGAGGCTTAAAACCTTCAACTTATCATTTTTTGTGTAGAAAGAAACATGAAACTCTATGTTCCGTTATTCAGAAGGTTGGTAGGTGCTTCGATCACTTCATGATACCTTTGTTCTTTGAAGGTAAATTGTTATTAGATTGGATCTTTTGTTCTTGAATATTTGGTAAAGAAATATGATGTCCATCTTTTTTATATATTAAATTTTTGTTGGTTCTATATTACTTGTTCGATGTGTTTCTATTATGGATTATGAGTAGTTTAAATGTTTTGTTAAGTAATCTAAATGGATATAATGGATCAAACTTGACTATTTGAATGAATTTTTTATATGAATAATATGAGCTTGTTGTTTTTGAACTTGGATTCTTTAATCTTCGTTTGATCTCCATTCATTCCGGATATAGGTCGAAAGACTCCAGAATAAATCGGTGATTTCCAACGTTGTTCTTGTATATGGTAACTAGAACCTTAGCCTGGTGGAGGTTGGATATAGAAGGAAACGAACATTAACCCAAGTACAAAAAGGTTTAATGCTAAACTACATGTCTAACGAACTTGGTTTAGCAAGCTCATATTTATTATTCATCAAAAACGGATTCATACTTAAGGCATTTCATGATTTAAGATAGATAGAGTTGGACCGAGAAAGGGTTGTTCCATTATGGTATAATAGGAAAATCATTTTAGCAACTAAACATTCTTAAAACGATTTATACCTTACATCGGTGATTCATTACATTCACTTAGTTTATCTATTATATTTTTTGTTTCATTAACCAAACATGCCTTTTGATTGAAGTAGTCCATTATCTTTAGAGCCGTGACAATCTATAAGATAATCATTTTTTGTAATATTATCGACTTTGTCTTAGAATTGCCCAATCGACTATGAACGACATGACTACGTCGATACTACCTTTTATCAAAAAACGAGGGTTATACTTTACCCGTGTGTTTCCATATAATTGTCCGGTATTTTCAGTATTATTAATTTAAAGCTTTTGAAACACATCAAATATGTTCTTGATTAATTGATAAAGATTTGAACAGTGGACTACCAGTATATTAAAAATATACCTTTCAAAACAGTGTGTGGGTAAAGTCCGATTGGCTAGGGTTTATTAAGTCACCATTGCTTTAATCCTAGATAGATTATGTAATAAAGAACTTAAAAGGGTGGATGCGTTGATTCGGATACGTTAATTGTGACAGGATTTCCACGTGTCTAGGTCTTAGGAGGATGTATACCCCGCCTAAGTCTATAGATGATACTGCCGCTTCGGATAAGAAAATCATTGCACTAAAATAAACAAAACCAGCGTTTTAATCTGACTTTAATTAGGGCTAATACGGTTTTCTATTCATTTGGTTGTACACTCTTGTTACTTATGATTGTTTTCTTGCATGCTTATTCTGTTTAGAATTGATTATTGCCACCATAAAACACGTACCAGTCTCTCAGGCTGAAAACCCCCCATCATCATTAGAAATGTATATAGCATAGGTTTAACAAGCAATTAGAATTAACTTAATTAGAGTAATTAAAATACTGATAGAATATAAGGTTAACGACCTCACTCTTAGTGTTCGACACCCTACTTACCACGAAACTCCACCCGATCGGGCACACTGCCCGTTAAAGTGTTGTTTTAGGATAAGTCGGCTAAATATAAACTTAATACTTGGTAATCAATAAATTGACCCTACACGACAGCACATCAAGTTTTTGGCGCCATTGCCGATGAGTGAAGTTGTTTAATTCTTATTTTATTAGTATTTTTAGTTTAGTGTAGCTTAGATTAATTTGCATATTTGTATGTTTGATTTTGTGTGTTTGATTTCTGCATTGTATATTTTTGCATATTGTGTGTTTGTGTGTTTTTCTGCATTGTTACAGTCAAGGATGCAAAAATCATGATTCGTTAGCCGGGCGGTCGACCACCTTGTAGCTTGTAATCTGTCTAGGCGGGATTAATCGGCGATTAATTGGATTGGCATTTTAAGCAAAATTTGGATATTTTCGGCAAGTTTTGTGTATTTTCGGCGAGTTTTAGGTATTATTGGCAAGATTTTTTTCTTAAAAACAACTTGTAATAGATTTAAACAGTTACTATAAGTGATCAAAACAAGTTTACGGTGAGTTTTAGGTACTTTCGGCAAGATTAGAAGGTTTCCGGCAAGTTTGACCACCGTTAATCGCCATTTCTAACTATGGAGTGTCCTTGGGTAGATCCCTCCGGTTCTGGTTGGATCATAGGACTAATACCTAACCTAACCACCTTATGACTTCATAATCGTCGTGAATTAATAGGTTGTTGGGTAATTGATCTTAACCAGAAAACCTTGAAAATTAATCAAAGTGTTTGATCGAATTATCAAAATCGTTTGACACTTTGAGAGTTTCATCTTTTGGAAAAACTCTCCCTTCACACGTGCATCGATAAACGAAGGTGTTTTGCACATGTGGGTAAGAGTATAAAGCACTTTTCACTCTTCAGTCTTTAGATCACTTATTATTATTCTTAGATCATATTTTAATTACATTTATCCCTTTATTTTAAATACTAATTCACTTAGTCTTTAAAATACCAAGTGATAAAATTTTGTCATGAAAAATCTGCGAGCATGAGTTATGTGGAACTTTTTCTTCTTGCTCCCCCTTAATTTTACATATGTTTGACACCAAAAATGAATACCAAGTTGTAAAATAAATATAAAATTGAGGGTGAGACAGTGTTGAGCACATAATTTTAAAAGATTATGAATTGTCATTGAAGAATTCTTAAAAAATCGTGCTCAGACACTAGATCATCTTATAACAAACATTCTATTTAATTGTCATTATTATTACTGATTTGTTATTAAGAGATTTTTATAATGTGTTGAATACATAAGAATTGTCATGTAACGATGTATCCAAAAACATTAAAACTTTGTTTTTCGAAAAACTCCCCCTCAAAAATAGAACCAATTGTAATATTGTCGTCTTTGAAAGCTTTGTGAGGGAAGGAGTGTTGAACCCAAAATTTTGAAAGATTTTGAATTGTTATTGATAAATTCTTGAAAAATTATGTTTAACGCTTTGAAAAATATATTTTAGAAGACTTCTCTTCTAACTCTAAGGGTAAGCGCAATGAGGCGTACACTATCCTTTTCTTGAGCTCAAAACTTTGAATGTCTTGTAAGAACTGCTCAAGACCGAGAAAATGGATTTTCTCGTTGTTAGGATAAGTTATCGTTTTAGATAAACTTTCCTTTATTTGAAGTCCATGTTATGTACTGATTTGCACATAAGCCATCAAGAAAAATTCGAAATGACATGTTTTGAAACATGTGAACTCTTGCTCGAACTTCATTTACATACCCGTGACAATATTAATCGTCATTTCTAGTTATGTAAATTTCATCGATTCCAAAAGACATGTCGAGAACATTCTTTTTGGTATTTTTGAATTTTCTGATTTTGTATTTTCATTTTGAAATTTTATATTTTTGTATTTAGTTTTATAGGTTTTATATTTTGTATTTTTCTTTTTCAAAAATATTTACATGTCGATGTTTGATGAATATATCAAGCAGATTCATTTGCCAAAACCTCCAATTCTGCTAGAGTCAAACATCTCATACCAATTCGTCTGGCAAGATATTGAAACCTATCTTCGGGTAAGCCTTTAATAAACATATCAGCTAATCGGTATTCAGTTCTGACAAAGTACAATTCAATTATACCGTTTTCAACCCGTTCCTTGATAAAATGGTAACGAGTATGGATGTGCTTGGTACGGGGGTGTTGCACAGGGTTGCATGAGATTACTATGGCTGACTGAGAGTCGCAGTACAACGGTATTTTGTTGTAAT
>BQNB010023868.1:2235-29990 GCA_026074375.1 Tanacetum coccineum | reverse complement strand
ACACCATGGTCAGGGCAGGCCATGCTGCGTATATTGATAGGTTCCATGAGTTTGCTAGGTTAGTTCCTCATTTAGTAACCCTGGAAAATAGAAAGATTAAGAGGTATGTATATGGCCTTGCTCCACAGATCCGAGGGATGGTGGCGGCAACGGATCCATCAACCATTCAAAAGGCTGTGCAGATTGCTGGCACACTAACTGATGAGGCCCTTAGGAATGGGTCAATCAAAAAGAACCCTGAGAAGAGAGGAAATGGGGGAGAACCTGGCAAGGATAGGAATGGAAGGGACAATAATAAGAGGACTAGGACTGGAAATTCTTTTGCTACAACCGCAAACCCTGTTAGGAGAGAATACACGGGTACGACACCCTAGTGTACCGCCTGTAACTATCACCATTCACCTGAGACACCTTGTCGCACTTGTTTCAAATGTAACCGCCTAGGACATTTTGCTAAGGATTGTAGAGTGGTGCCTAGGAATGTAAACCCCATCAAAACTAGAAACTCAACTGCTAGGGCCTGTTACGAGTGTGGTATCATATCAAGGCAACATGTCCTAGGTTGAATCAGGCTCAGAGGTCAGGGGGAAACCATCAAAACCAAGTCGTAGCTGTTAATAGGGTCAGGGTCATGGGAACAATGGTAACCAGGCACGTGGAAGGGCATTAATGTTGAGAGCAGAGGAGGCTCGCCAAGACCCGAACATCGTGACGGGTACGTTCACTTTAAACAATCATTATGCCACAACCTTATTTAACTTTGGTGTCGACTATAGTTTTGTCTCCACTACTTTCATACCTCTGTTAGGCATGGAACCCAGCGATTTAGGGTTTAGTTATAAGCTTAAAATAGCTAGAGGGCATCTAGTAGAAATAGATAAAGTCATTAAGGGATGCAAACTAGAAATAGAAGATCACGTGTTTGATATAAATTTGATACCGTCTAGAAGCGGGAGTTTCGATGTGATCATAGGAATGGATTGGTTGTCTAACCATAAGGCTGAGATAATTTGTCACAGGAAGGTAGTTAGAATACCACTACCGGACGGCAAGGTACTTAGAGTTATAAGAGAAAGACCGAAAGAGAAAATGAGACATCTAGTGAGTGCTAAGGCCAAGGAACAAAAACGAGAAGAACTTGTGATTGTGAGAGATTTTCCTGAGGTATTTTTGGATGACCTATCAGGATTACCCCCTGTTCGGGAAATCAAATTTCGGATTGAGTTAGTCCCTGGAGCAATACCGATCATGAAATCTCCCTATCGATTGGTGCCTTCTGAAATGGAGGAGTTGTCAGGACAACTCGAGGAACTCCAAGACAAAGGTTTCATTCGACCAAGCTCGTCGCCTTGAGGAGCACCTGTATTGTTTGTGAAGAAAAAGGATGGTTCCTTTAGGATGTGTATTGATTATAGAGAACTGAACAAGTTGACCATTAAGAACCGTTATCCACTTCCTAGGATAGATGACCTATTTGATCAACTTTAAGGATCACAAAACTTCTCTAAGATAAATCTTAGGTCCGTATACCACCAGCTGAGAGTGCATGAGGATGACATCCCAAAGACTGCGTTTAGAACTTGTTTTGGACATTTTGAGTTCACAGTAATGCCCTTTGGTTTGACTAACGCACCAGCAGTATTCATGGATCTGATGAACGGAGTGTGTAGGCCATATCTAGACAAGTTTATGATACTGTTCATTGATGATATTTTAGTTTATTCTAAGACCCGGGGAAGAGCATGAAGTGCACCTAGGATTAGTCTTAGAATTGCTCAAACTGTATGCTAAGTTTTCCAAGTGTGAATTCTGGTTGCGAGAAGTACAGTTTCTAGGACATGTGATTAATGGAGATGGTATTCGTGTAGACCGTAGTAAGATTGAAGCGGTGAAGAATTGGAAAGCCCCTAGAACTCCGTCTAAAGTTCGTTCATTCTTAGGATTGGCAGGGTATTACCGTATATTCATTGAGAACTTTTCTAAGATAGCTAAGCAGCTTACTGTCTTGACTCAGAAAAGTAAGACCTTTGATTGGGGTGAAGAGCAGGATAATGCATTCTAAACTTTAAAGGGTAAGTTGTGTGATGCACCTGTTCTAGCTGTCCCCGATTGACCAGAATATTTTGTGGTATATTGTGATGCGTCTGGCTTAGGATTAGGTTGTATGTTGATGCAAAAAGGTAAGGTGATATCCTATGCGTCTAGGCAGTTGAAAGTTCATGAGAAGAATTACACCACCCATGATTTGGAACTAGGTACGGTTGTGTTTGCCCTTAAAATCTAGAAACATTATCTATATGGGACAAAGAGTGTCGTATATACCAATCATAAGAGTCTCCAGCATATCTTTAGTCAAAAGGAATTGAACATGCGACATCGTCGCTGGATAGAGCTTTTTAGTAATTATGACTGTAAAATTCGCTACCACCCTGGTAAGGCGAATGTAGTAGCAGATGCACTGAGTAGGAAAGAGAGAGTGAAACCTAAAAGAGTTCAAGCTATGAATATGAACCTTCAGTCGAGTACCAAGGATAGGATACTAGCGGCTCAGAAGGAGGCATGTGATGAGTCTGCGGGATTACAGAAAGGTTTAGATAAGATGATAGAACATAGGAGTGATGGAGCTTTGTACTACCTGGATCGAATATGGGTTCCTTTGAAGGGTGATGTGAGAACCATAATAATGGATGGAGCCCATAAGTAGAAGTACTCTGTACACCCAGGTGCTAATAAGATGTATTATGACCTTAGAGATAGGTATTGGTGGCCGAGAATGAAGAAAGATATAGCGGTATATTTTAGTAGGTGTTTGACTTGTTTGAAGGTTAAAGCTGAGCATCAAAGGCCGTTTGGCTTGCTTTAGCAACCTGAGATTCCCGAATGGAAATTAGAGGGGATAGCAATGGATTTTGTCATGAAGTTATGAAGGACTAGTAGTGGGCATGATACAATCTGGGTCATTGTAGGCCGATTGACTAAGTCTGCTCATTTTCTATCTGTGCGTGAAGATTATAAGATGGATAGGTTGGTTAGGCTATATCTGAATGAGATTGTTGTTAGGCACAGTATGCCGATCTTGATCATATCTGATCGTGATAGTCGATTTACGTCAAGGTTTTGGCAGTCAATGCAAGAGGCATTAGGAACCCGGTTAGACATGAGTATGGCTTACCACCCTCAGACCGATGGTCAGAGTGAACGTACAATCCAAAATTTGGAAGACATGCTTAGAGCGTGCGTCCTATACTTTGGGGGAAGTTGGGATGTTCATCTTCCATTAGTGGAGTTTTCATATAACAATAGTTATCATTCTAGTGTGAGATGTGTGCCGTTTGAGGCTTTATATAGTAGAAAGTGTCGTTCCCTGATTATGTGGGCAGAGGCTGGAGAGGGTCAGTTGATAGGACCTGAGTTAGTGCAAGAGACCACTGAGAAGATCTCGCAGATTAAGGGTAGACTTAAGACTGCGCATGCCGATAAGAGGAGGAAGCCTCTAGAGTTTAGTGTAGGTGATTATGTCTTGCTCAAAGTGTCGCCCTGGAAGGGTGTGGTACGCTTTGGGAAGAAAGGAAAGCTAGCACCTAGGTTTATTGGACCATTTGAGATCACCGAGAGGATCGGTCTAGTAGCCTATAGACTTAGGTTGCCTGAGGAGTTGAATGGTGTTCATGACACGTTCCACGTGTCAAACCTTAAGAAGTGTTTGGCTGATCCAATACTACAAGTGCCTTTGGATGAGATCATGGTAGATGCTAAGCTGAATTTTGTGGAAGAGCCTATGGAAATCTTGGAATGAGAGTTCAAGAAGCTTAAGCAAAGTAGAATTTCCATCGTCAAGGTTCAGTGGAATTCGAAACGTGGACCTGAATTCACGTGGGAGCGTGAAGATCAAATGAAACTTAAGTATCTGCATCTATTTAGTGCTGATAGTAGCTGAATTTTGGGGGCAAAATTCATTTAAGGGGGGGGGGGGTGGAATGTAACCCTTGCCCCTTTCTATGTTTCGACTGTTCTAATTTAGTCCTTTGACTATTTGACGTTTATCAGTTTATTAGAATTTGTACCGTGTTGATGGTGGTGGATTTATGTGAAATGATGTGATTGAGGTGATTTATGGTTTATGATGTATAATAATCCTTTTAGAGGGTATTATTATGTTATGTATGTTTCCCGTGAATTTTTTAGAAATGCCGAAAAACGAGTCTCGTCACGTCCGTTAATGTCCAAATGAGTTTTTAGGAAGTATAACGTGGAAATATATCAAGTAAATACTCTAAGTTATAGGAAAAGTATTTTTAAGATGAATAAAAATGCTAAGTAACTTCGGGAAATATTTTACTATCACAGTTTTTGAGTTTTAAGTGAACCCGACAAAAAAAGAAGACAATCCTGAGTCATAGGATCCTTGTCGCGGGTTCAAGTCTCAAGGTAGACAAGATGGCATGTTTTTAGGGATTTTGGTCCATGGTGGATACTAGTTTTGGCTTATATACTTTTGTTTCTATCCATTTCACACATACACCTCAAAATATTTCACACACTCTTTCTTTTCTTCTCCTTGTTCGTCCGATCTCACACACACACATAAAAACTTATTTTTTTTATTTTCAACCAAGAACATGGTGGTTTAGAGTATTTCGGGTTGGTTCTAGTGTTCGGGTATCCATTTAAAACAATGTTTGGGTTGTCCGGTTCGCGTCAAAGTTTATTTTGAGGACCATTCTTGTAAGTCTTTCAAATTTAAATTTAACTTCTCCTTTTATATAGTAAATGTTGCATAGATGTTAGTTGTACAAGTTGATCATCGTAAAAATCGAAACTCAAAAACAAAATGGATAAAAAGGGGTGTTTTGTTTACGTTGAACCAAAAAGAAATGACAAAGGGTTTATAGTTTTGATATTGTGGTCATGATGGTTGAAAAATATTTATTGCTAACTAGTATATTTTGGTTTATGGATTATTTTGGCTTATTGTTAAGTTCGAAATGGCTTATTTTGGGCTTATAGGGCACTGCTAAAAATAGAAACACAAGGGAGGTGTTTTTGACTATTTAAATTGTATGTCGTATGTTTGAGGACTATTGTTGTAGCTAATGGTGATAACCAAATACACTACGTAGCTTATTAGCTTCTTTTCGAGCTTAACGGACTTATTTTGTAGATTATGGGCTCACGACCCAATAAGTTCTCTATAAGCCATGGCTTATTAGAGACTTATTGTGGTCCGGGTCACTTATTTACTTATTTATTTAAGCTTGTGTATACTAATGGGCCTTGGTTTTGGGCTTAGAACGTATTTTGGATACATAAAACCTTAATGGACCCTTATTGGGCCTTAAAGCCCAATAAGCTTTAACTAGTTGTTTTAAGGGTTTTGACGAACTTTTGAAAAGTGAAATGAGTTTATGAAACATTATTGAAAGTCGATTTGGGAAAATGACTTGGTAAATGTGGCGAAATACGATTTCAAGGTTTTTGTCGAAAAATGGTACATATTGTGAAATGTGTTGAAATTGAAGTTTAAAAACCTTGGGTCATGTCAAAATTTTATAAAAAGTCTATACTTATAAATTTTACTTAAAACATGAATTTTGATTAAAATAATAAAATATTATTATTTTATTATTATAATAATCGACTAAAAGACGAAAAATGCATTTTTTCGAAACTTCTCTAAAATGTTTAACGTAAATAAACGTTTCATTTCGTATAAATATAAATGCCAATTTTTGATAACTAAGTGTACCGAATGGACTTATCGGAGTATATATATATATATATATATATATATATATATATATATATATATATATATATATATATATATATATATATATATATATATATATATGTATGTATTTATTATAAAGAATTTACTCATATTTCTTAACTATTTTACTATAAATAGTAGTAGTATATTGTGAACAAGATATGGTTTGATATGGTATCTCTTTTGGAGGTTTAATAGTCGAGTACCGCGACAAACCACAGACTCTCTCTCTCATGAGTAAGCGACAACCGTGCCAACTGCGTCTACCGTTTAGGCATCAACCTGTAAACTGTTTTGGTAATGAATGATAAAAATGGGACATTAACTGGACTAGGTCATGTGCGGACGTCGTTGCATTTTCTTGTGATTTGAGTTTGCTGTTGGAGACAGTTGCTTGAGGCGAGTTCTCGTAGCCCCATTTATACTGTTTTTCTGTTGGGGGAAAATGATAATCAAATTATTTTAGAATGTGATTTTCTTAACTGTGCGAAATGTGGTTTTATTTTGGGACAATTATGTGCTAATGACTGTTATGTGAATATTATGTGGTTTGATTTGCATGCATCAAGATGCACGACAATGTATGTGATTAGCAAGGATTTGTTATGTCTTATGTGAATTGATTGGACTTGCATGCATTGCGATGCACGACAAGGGTGATTGGCAAGGATTTTCCATGTCTTGTGTGGTCCTGCCCTAATCTAGTGCTCCAGCTGGTAGGCCCTTAGGTGCGTAAATGACATATCGGAGTTGCGACTCCAATACACGCTGGTGATAAGACTAGCGGGGATGCTAGGTCTTGGTACATGATTAGCGAGGATGCTAAGTCATGGGTATGTGATTGTTTGCATATATTCACTGTCATATAACATAACTGTGCAACTATTTGAGATATTAGCACAACGACTGGGTTTCCTTCAAACCTATGAGCTCACTAACATTATTGTTGATGTTTTTGAATATCATTTTCAGGTGAAGAGAATGATC
Source organism: Tanacetum coccineum (assembly GCA_026074375.1). Classification (NCBI taxonomy): domain Eukaryota; kingdom Viridiplantae; phylum Streptophyta; class Magnoliopsida; order Asterales; family Asteraceae; genus Tanacetum; species Tanacetum coccineum. The sequence continues at coordinate 23,233 of BQNB010023868.1, read as the reverse complement.
ATTAAGGTTGAGATATGTGATAGCAGACTTTAAGTATATCATGTATGGATCATGTTTGAGAAGTCTTGCTTTTGAAGTATGTCATGGATTGTTTTTTCTTGAGGAATAATGTTTAAGATTTGTATGGACCCCTGCGTGGGCAAGTGAATTTATAAGCGACTATTTTTTGTGTTCTTTGATGGGACATCACTCAAAATTATTGAGGTGGATGGTCATCATGACACTTTCATTTATGCATTTTAGATTTCTCTATTTTGTATCTTGTGTTGTGATTGATCATTTTGTTGCATTCCCGTGTTTTCGCCTATGACGGGGTGTGACGTATAAGGTGATAGTAAAATAGTTTACGAGGAAATTACGTGATAGTTTATAATGTCACAGTAAGGGGTTTATAATACTGTAGCAAATAGTTTATGAGCTGACAACCCTATAGTTTATAAAGTGACAACGTGATAGTTTATAAAAGACACGAAGTAGTTCATAAGATGATGACGAAATAGTTTATAAATTAATAGCTAAATAGTTTATAAATGACAACGAAATAGTTCATGAGGTAACAACTAAATGATTTGTAAGAAGACTGCAAAGTAGTTTATAATAAGGTAGCAAAAGAGTTTATAAATAACTATAAAATAGTTTATAAGATGGAAACAAATTAGTTCATTAAATGTTAGCCAGATAAGTTATGAGGTAATAGTTGGAAAATTATAAGATGTTGACAAAACGGTTTATAAAATGATATCAGAATAGTTTATAAGGTTTTAGGAAAATGGTTTATAAAATTATGGCAAAAGAGTTTATAAACGATGACGAAATAGGTTAAAAGCTGAAAAATGAGTTAGTTTGTAAAATGATTGTGAAGATAGTTTATGAGATGATAGTAGAATAATTTATAAGATAATGACAAAATGGTTTATAGGATGACAATGAAATAGTTTATAGGGTGATATCAGGATAGTTTGTTAAGTATTAGTGAAATGGTTTATAAGACGATAATAAAGTGATTAATTAGCTGTTTAATAAAATGGTTTGTAGACTGACGGAAAATAGTTTGTAAATGATAGTAACTCTGTTTATAAGATGATGCTAGTGTGGTTCATACGATAACATCCAAATAGTTTATACTAGTAAAATGGTTTATAAAATAATAGTGAAATAGGTTGTATGATGGTAATAGATTTGAGGAGTACCTTACATAAATTATTAGAGAATTGAAGTGCAACTAACAAAATCGTCATGACACAAAATGAATAGAGGGTTTAGAATCATTCACTCGATACACAAAATTCACAGCGAAGTACTAGTGCAACTCTTAGGGGTTACGGTCCAAGTCTATTTAGGTTTCACTAGGTAAGGCAGGAGAAAAATCTCTCTTTAAGTATCAGCATTATCCTTGACGGCGTTAGAGTTCCCGCAAGTTTTTACCTTCCAATTCTGGTTCACACGGTTCAGCTTTAGACAATCACTCTTGTAATGTCTTGGCTTGTCACACTTATAATGGGTACCTTAGGTTCCTAATTTGCCACTGGGGGCCTCTAAGTCGTTATCGAAACGGGTGTCCTACTATCTTTAGTTACAAGGTCAATTTTCTTACAGTTTTTGCATTTTACAGTACACGGCCCAATATGATGCAACTTGCACTTCTTGTAGAAAGGTAACTTTCCTACGTAACTATTTTTGTTATTTGGTCTAGTAAGTGAACTTACAACCTTTTTTTCATTTATCTTGTTGTTGGCATTCCTTGCCACCTTGACTTCCGAACGTACAACCTGATCCATCGAGTCGTGAGCCATGCGGATTTTTGCCTTGCAATTAGCAATAGATTCAATAGTGTTAATAATTCGTTGGGTTATAATATGCTTGATCCTCGCAGAACTCATTCTTTGTCTTGTTGTCGGTACTTTCTTCAAAATCGAACGGAGTAACAAAAATAAAATAACTCAAATTTCAAAAGTCGTGTTTCTAAACTGGAATATTACGAGGTGACGAGGTAAAGTCGTGTTTGAATTAATCGGCATGTTTCAATGAATTACGATGAGTAAGAAAGATTGGGACGTTACGAGATAACGTAGGTGTTTCAATAGTGTGGGGTGAGTGTTCCACTCTTATTCGGTTTCGGATAGTAAGATAACGTGGGATCGGGAGACTGTAACAAGTTTCGACAATATGAAAAATAATATTATATAAATTCATGAAGAAATTTTAGAGACCATCATATACTCATGATGTTTTAGAATTAAACGAGATCATTGCTTCACTCATAATGTCTTAAAGGTATTTTCCTCAAAATCAAACGGAGTAAAGAAAATAAGATAAGTCGAATTTCAAAAGTCGTGTTTCCAAAAATGGGACGATACGAGGTGACGAGGTGATGAGTTAAAGTTGTGTTCGAATTAATCGACATGTTTCTAGGCGTTACGAGGAGTAAGAAAGATTGAGACGTTACGAGATGACGCAAGTGTTTCAACAGTTTGGGGTGGGTCCTCAAAGTCATCTTCAGAGTCGAATAGTAGGATAGCCAGTGGGGTCGGTAGACTGTAATGGGGTTTAAAGCTATGCAAAACGATATAATGTAAAGTCATGAAAAGTTTTAAAGATCATCGTATTATTCACGATGTTTTAGAAGTAAACGTGACCATTGTGTCATTCACAATGTCTTAGAAAAGTTTAGAGACCATTGTGTCACTGAAAATATCTTAGGAAAATTTTTGTATTTATAGAGACAACTTCTATATAAACAAGTGGGGAAATACACGTAAGGCAAACATAAATGCAGAGGAAAGATAAACGCAAGACAAATGTAAGCTCGTAGCAAAATAGAGCTCAAGGGCAAAAATAAACGCAAAGCAACATAAACGCAGGGAACAATAAACGTAGGGCAGAGGTAAACCCATATCATAGCAGGCTCAAGGCAAAATGATACTCACGTATATGACATAGCAAAAGCACGTATAAGCACACATAAAAGCATGTAAGGATCACATACTGGTTATAGACTATACCTAGATATTCTACCTGGTTCTCTATAACCTTGGCTCTGAATACCAATCTGTCACACCCCCAAACGGGGCCTGGATATAAAACGTGTTTGGAGGCGTGACGTCATCGCATACATCGCACAAGATCAAGTGAACGACCACTATATGGACGTTTGATAAAACATAACTCGTTGCTTTGGATAAATCAAAATAAGTCTTTCAATATTCTTGACATAAATGAAATAGCTTTAGCGGAAGCTTAAGTAAAATGCAACGGAATTATAACATGTTTTTAAGACAACGAGTATTTAAGTTTAAAGATAAACATTCTTGAAAGACATCCAGCAATGCATGCAACATCAAATAGCACTTCAAGAACAATCCAACTAAGCACCTGAGAAAACATGCTTAAAACAGTCAACATAAAGTTGGTGAATTCATAGGTTTGAATTGATGTAAGGTTGGACCACAAGATTTTAAAAGTGATGTGACTATTATAACAGATACAATATCACATGAAAAGTATTTACGTTGTGCTAAGCTCATGACACCGATGCTAAATTAAGAGATACATATAATACGCAAGTGATGATACTGCCCTATAGATGTCTGACCAAGACACCCCAAAGAGTTTTTGACATGATATATATATATCCGTTCGTTCATCCATACATAATCAAGTAAGTGCTTGCTTAACCGGATAGGGATAATTAGAGGCTGGTTCAACTTAAGGAAAAGTAACACAATGAAATTAGCAGAGCAAGAAAAGATAAAGAAAATAAAGTCTAATGCTAAATATATTGGTATGAGATTCAAACCGAGTTTACTGGTGTTAATAGGCAACCTACAGTGAGCACTGATCATTATCCTTCAAAAGATCAAAGTGAAATAATTACAAAACAACTGCATAGAAATTTAACTACACCAACAAGCTAGACAGGAATCGTCGACCCCTTCTTGGCGATGCTATCAAGAACATCATTAAAAGACTGACAAAGTCCAAAAATCTGCAATGATGGAAGCAAAAGTGTTAGAAGAACGCAAATATTTGCCAAACCCCAAGTCCCCACTTTAGCCCAATATGCGAGTTGCTTTTTTTTCTTTATCTATTAGTGAGATTGTGGATCGAATCATGATCCAAACCCCTTCCTTCAACGGCGTTGGAATGATAAATACTAAGATTTCAATATTTAGGGAAAAATATGAAAATTAAGAGTTACTAAAGTAACTTCGCAATTGAGAGGTTGTGTTGTCACGATATCCAGCTTAGTGATTTAACAGAAAGACTTAAATTATAATCAAATACCTCTTGATCCCATTGTTGGAGTTCTTAGTTATCATCCTCGAAATGAATTACTGCTTCTACATCATATCTGCACACCCAAAACAGAATCAGGCACTAATTTAAACCAAATCTTGACTTTAAAGTATTACATAAGAATATCGCATTACACCCCGCAAAATTGCCCATTAACATCTTTTTTTTTAAATCTGGTTTTTGATTTATGGTTCCCTCCTCTTTTGTTTGAGCCTGTTTTACAAATGTAATAAAGAGTTGAATAATTCAGGGTTTGGTTCTAGGGCTATTCAACTACTGAAATTGGTTTGTAGCTTAAACTACAGTTAAGTTCATTATTTTTTTAAAAGTTTATACATTATTCATTAGATAGATCTGTTATCAGATAATTTTTATTTTAATTATTTTTTTGTTTTTTTGAGATCAGGTATGTTGTTTCTCCTGTCAGCTCTCAAAGCATTACATATGTTAAAGCAACATACCGGCAACTTTCATTTTTCACTATTTGTATGTTGTTTACTATGTTCCAAGATTCACATGTCCTTTCGATCTTATAGTTATAGTGTAATTGAATTAAATTGATTAGAAAAAGGGAGAAAAAAAAAATAGAATGCGTGTAAGAAATGGCCAGGAATACTGTCACTCCAAGTAAATAACGAAAAGGGCCCTTGCCTCCATAATGGATTCCTACTTGGAAATATTTGTTAAACCTATTGATATTGTATTCAATTAAAATCCATTATTACAAGTACAGTTCCCTGTTGGTCAATTAGACCCCCCCCCTCATTCAAATTTTCACATATCATTCTTTTGAAGCAATCTTTTCAGCCTGTCTGTTAAAATTGTTGTCGTGTTTTATTAGTTATAATAATGTAGAGCAACAACATTTGGAAGGTGTTAGCATGCAAAGTTAGGTTTTAGAATTACAATATCCTTTTATATATTATCCTAGATGTGAGATCCTATTTTTGTTAATGGATTGATTTTTTCTAAAGAAAATTGTTTTCCCACCCTTTTTTTTTTTTTTTTTTCTTTTTTTTCCCTTTATTATTTTTAACTAAAATAAAAAATTTCATTTGATTGACGGAAAAAAAAACTTTGCCTTTTTTTTTTTATAAAAATTTCCAGAAACTAAGTTCATGTTGGCTTCAAGCACCTTTTTCATAGGAAAGAAATGAGAATAACAGGGATCCATTTTAAGTGTTTGTGTTCTTCCTAATGAAAAGTGATTTTTTATACGCTAGACTGATGGGTGTCATTGTAGTGTGAAGATAACTAGTTCTTATTGGTGGTTTGGGGAGTGGGATGGTATGTGGATAGTATGAAGCAAGTTTTCATGAAAAAAGATTTATTAGTAACCAGAACATTTGTATTGGAATCGAAATTCTAACCGGCTTTTTAATCACTATTATACCAATATATATAAATAAACTTGATTTTTTTATAAATTTTTTACTTATATTCAGGAATCTATCATCAATCTTCAAGGAATGAGATGTTTAAAACATGTTTTCTATTTATACCAAAATGAACAAGGGTATTAGTGAAAAGGGTAATTTTTATGATTGATTTGTTTATTTTTAAATAACGAGTGGGCAAGGTGTTGTACATTCACATTTGTAATCCCGCTTTTTTTTTTTTTTTTAAATACTAACTGTATTAACTTATCTGGTACTGCTTTTGTAACTGCCTTATTGTCCAGCAGATAGATTTGGGATTAGACCATATTTTTATGATTGGGGGGTTCTTTGGGCCCTATTATTCTCACACCCGTAATTCACAATTGTTTGCTGTTTGTATTTCCGTAAGGATTCTTGAGTATCTTTTATGTACAAATTTATTAAGTTGTCGCATTGTTAGTTGGAACTTGATTATTCGGAGATATGGGTGCTGTAGTGGTTGCTTTTTTTGTGAGTTTGTCTGACTTTTCCCTTCACGTGATGGTCTCAACACCTATGTAAGGTTGTCTTCTTGGTTGGTACTGATATGTCTTAGATGCTGAGGTAGAGTTGAGAGTTGTTTGGTGTTTAGGGGGGTTTGGGGGTAGAGATTGTGGCGGTGGAGGAATGTTGTTTTTTTGTGTTTTAGTAGGAGTGGGGGGGGGGATGGTGGATTGGAGTATGGACGGGGGGGGGGAGTTGGCAGGTGAACGGGGGTGGTGGGGGGGTGGGTTGATTAGTTGGAGTAACTCATTATTTGTAGTTAGTAAGGGTTCAGTTAATTTCTTTTCGTTGGAGGGGGGAATATGTGGTATAAATGATAATTTTATAAAAGTTTTTGGAGTATAAGTGAAGTTGTGATAGTAAGTAAGTATGTTAAGTTTTAGTCTTTTTTTAGACATAATGTTTCTTGTGTTGTTTGCTTGATTTTTTTGTTCCCGGTTGCTATTTATGATGACATGATATAATTCGCGATTACTTTGATGTAGTGCGTTTTAGTAACATGTCTTGTTTCTTTCTGTGTTCTTTGCTTTCCAGATCCCTAATTGGGTGAGTACACCCATAGTAAAAATATTATGCCTGGTTAGTGGGGTAAAATAGTATGAGTATGTTAATGCAGTTCCCTTTATTTTTTGGAGTTTGTTTGACTCCGCTCGTTAGTAGAGCTTATCTGTCTGTCTTTCGGCTGGGCAATCCTTGGATTAGCTTGTTTCGCCTCCCTTTGTTGCTTATTAGGGGATTACCATAACCTTTGTTCCTTTTATCATATCGTATTCCAGTACTTGCTTTTATAGCTTGACATTTATGTATTTTGCTGGATATTCGGTTCGTTTCTTGCTTATGCTTGAGACCTAAACTTAGTTTGTTTATGTTATTCCTTCTTGGAATAACTTATGTCGGGGGTAATTGTGTCCTCTTGTTGTGAAAGCAGTGTGCTGGATATATCTTTTTAAACATTCAATTTTAAAACTTTCGAATATTCAGTTGAGTAACCATTGTTTTCCTTTGAGTAGTAATATTTTGCTAGGTCTCCATTTCCTGGATCATTGGGATTAGTTAGTTTATCTTAGTTGTTCTCATTACAGTTTATATTCTAGACTTGCCTTTAGGAATCTTGTTCTGCATTAGGCGGATTGCCTTTTTATTGTTATTTAGCTTTTTTATTGTCACCCCTGGTGTTGTGAATTGTGACGTCTATTCTGCCCAGGATATTTTTTGTTGTACAGAAAGGCTAATATTTTAATCCCTAGGTCACTCTCATTTCAAACTTTTCTTCCATTTGTGCTTTTTTTTTTTTTTAAAAAATTTTTTTAAATTTTGTCGGATTTCTTCCTTCTTTGGCCGATCCGCTAAGTACAGCCGTTGATGATTTAAATTCATCTTAATTAAACTAGCCTATTTTTAATGTTTGTGTCTTTTTGATTATCTGTCTTTGTCGTGATAGCTTGCTCTATTGGTCACATTTCTTGAAAGTCTATTGGACTTTTCCAGGTTGTTGTTCTTAAACTTTATGTGCTATTTTATCTTCTTTACCATGCACGTGTTGTTGTTTTTTTGACTTGGTCCCTCTTTAATCCGTTTTATATTGAGAGCTTTTATAAGTCTTATGATCTTTTTCCATTATAGTCCCTTCTCTCTTTATTTAAATCCGTTCGTGGGTTTGTGTGTATGCATTACCATTCTTCTTTATAAAATCTCTAATGCAGAATGCAGTGGAGGAGATTAGTGATTTTATTTATGTCGAGGTGCTAGGTGATGTACTTCCCATTTATTTTATAAGGCAGAGCTTATATAGGATAGTAACAACTCGAGGGATAGTCTCCATCCTTGCTAAGGTGCGAAAATTTGCGAAATTATTCTTCTCAATAAGCAGCCCTGACCATGATCTATATCCCTACATACTCCGTACTGCCCCTACAATACTCGTCTTCGCCTACTGTTTTTGTTATATGTCTTATGCCTTTTTTTATTTAGTTTTTTTAGTATACTAATCTTGCATTTTTATGTTGATTACATTTCCAATTGCATCTTGCCTTGGTTCTTTGATATACCCATTTTAAACCAATTGCTTTTTGTCCTTTTGGTTTAGATTGGATTTTTAGAGTGCCGTTTAAAATTTCCTTTTAGTGTTTTTTCTCTATTTTGTGGATATCTAACTCGACCTTCATTTTCTGCCTTCAATCCATTTTTAATCGCTTGATATCTTCCCTTGTAGTTCTTAGGTATCATCTATTCAGCCTAATAATTTTTCCTCGGTGTTTTTCATATGAATCACTTAATGTTCTATAACCTTTAATGGTGTGTGAAAAAATTCTGTTACTAACGTAATTTTCTCTCAGTGTTGTCGTATGTGAATTTGTGGTTGGGTTGAGTTGTTTTTTGTTGGAACACCACTATCTCTTTGATAGATTGATGTGTTAGCTTGAGGCATTGGGTTGTTAAACTGAGGATTTACTTTGTGATGGGAACTTTGTTGATGGTGATTGCTTTGTATACTTTAACTGTTGTTGTACGTGAGGTTTGTTTGGGAATTTATTTGCGTAGGGAGGTGTCTTTTATTGTAAGTGATTTTTTTTTGATCTTTTTTGCAATAATCCTCGGTGTTTTCATATAAGTCACTTAATGTTCTATAACCTCTCAATGGTGTATGATCAAAGTGTGAATGTGAATTTGTGGTTAAGTTTAAACCACTATCACTTTGATAGATTGATTATGTTGAGATATTTGGTGTAAACTGAGGATTTTCTTGTGATGAACTTGTTGATGGTGTGTGAGGTGTTTGAGAATGTGAGGGGGGAGCTCATTGTTGGTGATTCATATCCATCATTACCATTGTTAGGAAATTCATTGTCTTCTTCAATTGGTTGATCTCCTTGATCATGATGTTCTCTTGTGACTTCAAGTTTTTCTATTTTGAAATCAGTCCATTCATGTTTGTCGTTAATGTGCTCACTCATGTATTCCTTCCAGTCCCATTTTTCATTCTCCTTAAACTTCATATCTCTACTAACACATATCTTTTGTTTTGTTGGATCAAATAATCGATAAGCTTTTGATCCTTGTTCGTTTCCTAAGTATACCATTCTAGTGCTTCTATCATCTAACTTTGTCAGATGTTGTGATGGTACCTTTGCATATGCTATGCAGCCGAAAACTCTTAGATTCTCTAGGTTTGGCTTTCTTCGTTTGATTGCTTCATATGGAGTAATGTCTTCTAATGCTTTTGTAGGAACGCTATTTAAGATGTATATGGCGTGTCTAACAGCTTCAGCCCAAAAGTTTTGTGGCATGTTTGTTGCTTTCATCATACATCTTGTTGTAGACATGATTGTCCTATTTCTCCTTTCGACTACTCCATTTTGTTGTGGTGAGTAAGGTGCGGTAAGTTGTCGTGCTATGCCATTTTCTTTACAATATTGTGTGAATTCATTTGATGTGAATTCTCCTCCTCGATCTGTTCTTAACATCTTCAGTGTCGTCCTTAGCTCATTTTCTATTGTCTTCTTGTATTCCTTGAAAGTATCAAAGGCTTGATCTTTTGTATTTAGGAAATACACCCACATATATCTTGAGTAATCGTCTACTAACAAGAATATGTATTTCTTTCCAGAGGGTGTTGGTGGTGTGATTGGTCCACATAAATCTCCATACACTAAATCTAAAGGTGAGGTTGATCTACCTTTTGCCTTTTTAGGGAATGGTGCTCTATTATGTTTTCCAATTAAACAAACATCACAGACTTGTGTAGTATGTTTAATGGTAGGTATTCCATGGACTAAATCCCTTTGAGCCATTGATTTTAGTGACTCGAAATTGAGGTGTCCTAATCTTGCGTGCCATAGCCATGTATCGTCTTTTAAGTTTGCTAGCAAGCAGACAGGTGTACCTATCCTTAGATTTGCCTTATAAAGTCGGTTTCTTTGTCGTGTAACTTTCATGAAGATTTTGTTATCCATGTCATAAAGTCGTAATTCGTCGTCTTCCATTACAACTTTACAACCAATTTCAGTAAATTGTCCAAGGCTCAATAAGTTGCTCTTTAGGCTAGGAATGTAATATACGTGTGATATAATTCTTTGCTTCTCGTCGTCACATTCTATTAGAATTGAACCTTTTCCTTTGATCTCTATGTATGAGCCATCTCCAAATCTTACTTTTCCACTGACCTTTTCATCTAATTCTTTGAAGTGATCTCTCACTCCAGTCATGTGATTACTAGCTCCGTTGTCTAAGTACCATAGACTATCCATGTTTGTCTCTTTATATCCTACATCTTCTTCATGTAGTAAGACCTTTTGTTCTTCAACTTCTTTTACTTGTTTCCCTTCATCTGAGTCTTCTAGTATTGCCATTAATAAGGTTGGTTCTAAGTCTTCTTCGACTAGATTAGATTGCTCAGTTGTATTTGTCCTTTGAGGACAGTTAGGTGCAATATGCCCTATCTTCTTACATTTGAAACATTGTAATTTGCTAGTATCATAGCTTGATTTCTTGAAGTTATTTTTATTAAAGTTCCTATGAGAGGTTTCTCTATCTTTCCTCTCTTCCTTAAATCTTTTGTGGTTCTTTCTTTGTGAAAATCTATGTTTTCCACGTCCACATCCTCTAAAATACTTTCCTTTACTTTCGTGTCATGTGAACATCAATTTCTCTTGATTGTCCACTTGTTTACCTTTCTTATACTTAATTCTTTCTTCGTATGTCTTGAGTCTTCCAATTGCTTCTTCTATTGTCATTTCACTTAGGTTTGAATATTGCTCTATTGATGCAACTATTTGTAGATACCTATCGGGTACAGCATTTAATAGCTTTCTTACTATTGTTTCATCTTCAATTGTGTGCCCTAAACTAGCAGCTTTGTTTACTAAAGTTGTTAGTTTTCTGGTGAAGGTGTCAATTGTCTCATCTTCCTTCATGTGTAACATCTCAAAGTCGGATTTGAGTGTTTGCAACTTTGCTTGTTGGACTCTTTCTTCTCTTATGTGTCTAGTTTTCAAGGCGTCCTGTATGGCTTTTGCGGTTTTGTGTTTTGTGATTTGAAGCAATTGTTCTTCTAGTAAGGCTTGGTAAAGGAATGCAATAGCAGTCTTATCCTTTTTGTTGTCTGATTTAGTCATTTCTAGTAGCTCTATCATTTCCCATAAACCATTCACTTCGAGAATGATTTGCATTCAAATTGCCTATAATGAGTAATTCGGGGGTTTTAGCATCGGACATTGGAATTGGGGTGTACTAGTAGTACTTATTTCTTTCTTTGAACTATCTCCACTTTCTTTTGTCATATCTCTAGGATATTATCTAAATCTCCAAATAAATATTTTAACACTAAGTGTCAAAATTTCTTATACAGATGAGCTCTTTTGTTTTGTGCCTTGCAGGCAATCAAAAACTTACGGGACTAGTTTTTTTCCTTAAACTATCCTTGGGGATTTTATATTCTCGGTTAAATAACCTAAGGTTAATTACTCCTTAAATTATTCCTTAATATAATAAGCAGTGTAATCACTAGGTTACTATATTTATCTACGAGCCTTGAAAAGATACTGACTTAAACTAAAGGGAGTAACTTTTCTAAGCAAAAACTATATACAATATATATTTGATACTAATATATATTATATAAAAGAAATGAAAAGTGGAAGGGTGTAAAATGGTTTTGTTTAAACCTGATGGGTTATTAAAAAAAACCCTGTGACCCCTATCCGGCCCTTCTTTCTTTTTTTTGGAGAAAAGATTAACACGGGTCTCTCTCTCTTTCTTTGGAGATATCGAGTCTCTTTATTGAGATCGATTGGATTTCTTCTTCTTATGTTTCTGTGGTTTCGTCGCCATTAAAGGATGGTCGGTTTAACCTTCCTTGTTATCTACAATTGTGTTCGTAACCACTGGGCTCCCTTGATTATTTATGCGAAATTAGGGTTTCACAAAAATTGGGGGTTCTTCAAACGTCCTTGAATTTTGGGCCTTTTTTTGATAATCATGAATCAATTGATGAGGGTTCGATTATTGATTCTTCAAAAGGTGTGTTCGTTCCCTTTTTTGATGGTTTAATTTTTTTCGTCCCTTGATGATGACTAAGATTATCCAGTGATGTGGTTTTTATTGTTTTGAATATGTGGTAAAAATTTGTAACCGTGCCTAACCCTTAATTGGTTTTGGGGTTATGTTTTTTTGGTTGATGTTCTTGATGAAAAACGAGTTTGCAAAAGGATGAAACCCTTTGTTGCCGGTTAAATTAATAACGAAAGTGATTAATCCCTTGATTGACAAGAGTTGGATTCTCCTGATAAAAATATTTGATGAACACAAGAAATGATTTTTATGAGTTGTGTTTTAAACGGATTTGCAAACTGTTTGGCCGAAAAAAAGAAGTGCGTTTTTTTTATTCAAAAAAAAACAGGAACACAAAAAACTTGGTATATGATGATTTGGTTAACAAGGAACCAAAAGCTCTGATGCCAAATGTTGGATCGAATTCTAACTTTAATCACAATATACCAAAAATATAAACTTTATTAATTCAGAATCTGTCATCAATCTAATGACTGTTTACAACATGTTTTCTATTTATACAAAACGAAAGGGTACAAGTGAAAGGGTATGACGATTTGTTAAAAGTAAGAGTCGTGTCCCTTCACTTTGTAACCGCTTTATAACTAACTTCTAACTGTCTGTAACTGCTTTTGTAACTGCCTTATTGTCTAGCAGATTGGGATTAGCCCAATGATTGGGTTTGGCCCAATACAGAAGCATACCTTGTGAGGCGTAATCCCCAGCAGTGTGCCTAGCTCATCAAAGCTGTCAAAATATGAAGTTAGTTGCAGATAAATTCTTCGATAAGTTCATAAAGTTATATATTTTTGTCCAGAAGTGAAAACAAAATTTTAAGTCATGTCGGACAAAACTCGCGAGTCACTTAGTAAGTCAGCCGCAGCCGCGAGTCACCTGATGAGTCACCAAGTTTTCTGCCTAAACTGACTCAACTCGTACAAGTCAGACTAGTGACTTGTACAAGTCTAACAACTATTCTAACAACTATCGCAATATCATATGTTTGGGTAAACAAACAGACTCATTGAAAAGCAATGATGCTGGTGTACCTTATGTTGGTATACAGTTTGCTTGAACTCAAGAGTTGTCAAGTAAAATTGATTTCTGTTAAAGAAGCACATGTCAGATCACGTAAAGCAACAACATCTTATGACTATAAATCAGTTTTAAGTTGATGGTTGCAATGGTACCTGATGTGCTTTCAGTTCTTCAGAGGATGCATCAATCTCAGGTTTCCTCAAAATTCTCTACAAGTACACCTGAAAACCCTAAATGTTTAAAATCCCAAAACTAGATTAAATCAAATGGGCCAATGCAATACTTGCAAGTTCCACATCAAATACCCGAAAGAGAACCTCCCCTTTCAGTTAAAGCAGTTTCTCTGAATAGCAGCTTACTGACAAGGCTTCTGCAATTGTCTACAAAGCATTAGTTAAAGAGATCCAGCTTTGCGCGTATAGCTGGGTGACCCTTGAAATTGGATTTTCTTAGTGCAAAGAGGCTTTCAATCATAAACTCCACCCTTTTGTCTGTCTCGCCTTTGTATAGAATATCACGGAAACGATCAAATATACCTAGAAAAATATGTGATCAGTTTGATTTTCATAATGGTCAGTTGGAACAAATTACTAAAAAAGAAACTACAATGATATAACTTACCATCGAAACCACAGGAACATACATCTTGAAGCATGGATCCACAAATCTAACGGAAACCTCCACACTGCCATCATTTGGATTTTCTAATAGCATCACAAGTAGTTCAAGAGCAAGAAGCTCGTGAACTACTTGTTGGTTCAATAAATGGGCTATAAATTTAGTAGTAGCAAGCAATTGAGGCTGCAGAAAAGCATAAATTAGATCATAAGTAATACAAAGAAGTACATTTTCAGAATATATCAGATCATAGCAGAACAGATAGAAACAATCAATCCAACAAATAGACATAAATAAGTAAATAAATATTGTAATACTAAAGTACCTTATCGTTGCATTTATATGCCAAATCAAACAGGAAAACAACTCTTCTTAGTAAAGTGTGACTTCCACGTACAAATGTGAACCATTTCTATATAACTGAATCTCAGCAAACCGTAGCCATAGCTAGCTATAATTCATTTGGAGACCATAATGTTAGAACGCAAAGTAGGTACTTAGTATAAGTTATTTTATAGTTAGTTTTGGCATTATTATGAAAGGCACATCAGTATGGTTTTGATTGACCCATTCACAAACCTTGTCGATTATGCCCTTTTTCAATTTATGTATAAATAGGAAACCTATAAACAAACAAGATCACGAAAGACATATACATAAAAACACCTTAAATTTCATAATTAGCAATTCGTTTTTTTGTTTCGTGGTATATTTATCACTACTATTAGATCATAGATCCATCGTATAGGGACAATAATTGGCATCAGAGCTTGGTTGTTAACCAAATCATCATATACCAGAAAATTTTGTTCCTGTTTTGAATAAAAAAAACCATTTTTTTGTTTCGGAATCCAAACTTAGTAAAATTTCGATTGAAACACACAATCAAAAAATCATATTCTAGTTTTATCAAACTAATTGTATCATCAACATCCAACTTTATTGTCGCCAAGGAATCAATCCCTCCTTCTTAACTCAACCGGCAATCAAAACGTGTTCACTTTTGCGAAAGTTTTTAGGTTTTATTTTCTCAAGAACAACAAACCAGAAAAACCATAACCTCTAAATCAACCAATACCATCGAAGGTTAGGTACGGTTACAAATCACGTAACCAATATCAAAATTAAAACACAAACATCGATCGAATAACACTAAGTCATCATAAATGGGTGCAAGTAAATCAAATCATCAAAAAGGGAACGAGACATATATCACCCTGCGATTGAAAAACAAGACTCACAAGGAATACCCCTATATCGAATCATTAATTGATTCAGTTTGTTCCACAAAGGCCCAAATCGTTAGACGATTTCAAAAGATCCCCAAATTTGGTGAAACCCTAATTTCGCGACAACAATCAAAGGAATTCCAGTGAACCAAGAGGAAAACAAACCATAGAAGATAAAGGACAGTTAAACCGACCACCGTTAATAGGTCGGTTACCCTATCCACCAGAAGAAGACAGAAGTAGGAACTCCTCAAGAGGAGACGCGTCTTTCCAAGAGAAAAAAGAGAGGCGCAGTTTTACTAGCACCAAAAGGACATCGGGTTTATAGTACCCAAACAGGTTTCCAAAAAAAACATTTTAACACCCTCACACTTTTCTCTCAATTTTTGAATAAAATATATATTGTATAGTTTTTTCTAGAAAAACTTACGTCCTTTAGAATTAAGTTAATACTTTTTGCGTTTTTTCATTTTTGGAAAAAATATATATATACATAAAAAAGTAAGGAAAAATCAAGTTTTTTTAGTAACTTTTTATCTAAAAGAAAAAAAAATCTTTTCACTTTTTACAAAAATTACAAAGTAGGCAATTAAAAAAAAAACCGAATCCAGTTATTCTATCAGAAGTCAAAAGGACCGAAATCCTTATGTTTCAAGCAAGTTTCCCCCCGAGCCTTAAAGATTCAAATATAGAAGGATCAATTATTTTAGATCAAAAAATGAAAGAAAGAGAATGCGCAAATATAAAATATGAAGTGCCAATTCTAAACAAAAATTTAAGACATAAAGTGGAGTTATCATGAGGAAAAAACGACATAATGATTACAAGTTGGTCAATAGAAGCAAGGTTTAGCAAGAGCAGAAAACCTGGTTAGCCAAGTTGGCCATAACGAAGTAAAAAGTATTTGGATCATTTATCAAACACAAGAGCAAGAAAACCAAGAAACCATCTTATCCTCGGTTCTATTAAATAAGAAAGTTAAAAGCCAAATTAAAAAAAGCAAGGGCAAAACAAGAGCCACGTAGAGATGGGTGACAGAAGCAAATGAATAACACCAAACAATCAACAAGACAGTGCAATCAGTTTCGCGAGGAAACAAGGAAATATTTCAACTACAAAATAATAAAAATGCCAAAAATTGAGGTGCCCAAAATAAACAAAACTAGACTAAACTATACTACAAAAACTATACTTACATAGAAACTACACAACAAAACATGGGCAATTGGTTTGATTTGGCCCCAAAAAAGCCTGCACATGGTCAAATCTACAGGCCCCCCCCTAAGCATCCAACACACCGCAATAAAATGAAACAAAATGAGCTGAAGAGGTGAATCTTCACTACAGCTCCTTATCAAAGACAGCACAAACACACAAACCCTCAAATCTAGTCCCAAGATCACTTTATAACAACATAAGGTTAAATAATTATGCCCCCGAAATAGTGTCCAAATGCAACAGGTAGAAACACCAAAAACCAACCCGTTGATCGACGAACTACAAAGGGAAGTTTAGGAATCCGATCAAACGTTTTGTCATTGTAGTTAGACATAGTTCAAAAGCACGTTCGCAAACCTTAAGGATTGAACTAAAGTCATTAAAGCTGAAAAGAAAGTGAAACTATAAGTGTTTTGCAAGCAAATTGAGCAGTATAAGGGCAAAATTAGAAAGTCTTGGAACTACAACCACGAAAGCAAGATAATTGTGAAGGAAACATACGTCAACTCACGGATTCCAAAGAAGTTTTTAACCGATCGATGTCAACTCTATTGAAACAATATCAAGAGATTTAGACGAAATTAATGTCTTTTGAAGAAGTCCGTTGGTAAGATTTAAACAGCCTTTGAAAACGAATCAAAGATCAAGACACACTAGAGGCAAATGATCCAAAGACAAAACATCTTGTTGTCAATTCAACAACCAAAGTCATGGTAAAGGGCAGGGTAAAAATTTCAACAAAGAAGGCCAAGGAAAGCCACGAAATAGAAAGAATCAGACCAAATGCACATGGGACAAGTACTACTTTAAGGAACAAAAAACAAATCACTCACTTCGAGATGTTCATAAAGTGGTTGACTTTTCGGCCGACTTTGCGAGGGAATGTACAAAAAGTGAATACACTAAAAACAACAAGAAAATTCTCATCTCATTTTATGAATACTGGACAATAGAAAACCCAACATTGCTGTGAAGTCAAAGTGAAAGGAGACTTTTTACGACTCATTTTATTATTTTATTTATATCACTCCACCTGCAACTTGCTACCTTCCTCTTACTCCAAATTATTAACCTTCTGAAATATTTGTTTAATTAGTATTTTTTTTATTTTTTATTTTATGAAATTATTCTTTGCCGCGCCCTATATTTTAAAACATTAGGAGAGGGGGTAGGAGGGGGGGGGGAGAATGTTGGATAGGACCAACACAAATAATGTTATAAACGCAAAAAAAAACTAATATAAATAAATAACAGTAGAATATGGGTTAATTATGAGAAGTAACATAACAGAAAAAAATAAGAAATAAGATTTTATAGAAAGAATGGATAATAGATAAAAAAAATATAAAAAGAATATATTATTTAATATATTTATATAGGTTTATTTCTTTAGAAATAACAGGTTCGTTACTTAAAATATAATATACATAAATAGAAAAAAATAAAATATATAAAGATAAAAGACTAAAAAAAAGTTAACTAAATACTAAAAACAATAACAAAATTACTAACTAATAAAAAATAATTACGGATATATAAAACTGATCAAAATAGTACGATAAAACAAAAAGAAACTGATTGAAGTCAAGTGAAGAAGACTCGATTGCCATCTATAACATTAGGGGGGAGAACGTTGGACCAATAATGTTATAAACGCAAAGTTAGGGTACTTAGTATGTAAGTTAGTTATAGTTAGTTTTTGGCAGTTATTATGAAAGGACACATCTGTTGGTTTGATTGAACCATCACAACCTTTCGATTATGCCTTTTCATTTTGTATAAATAGGAAGACATGTAAACAATCAAGATCAACGAAAGTCAGATTAATAAAAACACTTGTATTTTATAATTACAATTCATTTTTTCTGTTTCATGGTATATTATGACTACAGTTAGATCATAGATCTATCGAATAGGGACAATAATTCGTTTAATTAGGTGAAGCCATTTGGAACTTACGGGTACAACTGCAATATATATTAGTAGCAACTAATGGTAAAAAAATGATAAATAGGTTGACTGGACCATGAATTGGATTTAGATCACTATGGGTATAAATAGTGTGCCGGGCAGTGTACCTCAAGTGAGTCGTGATTCTCTAGGCCATCAAGGGTTATATTTGTAAGTACAAAAGATGTAGCATCAGTAAGAAGTCATGGTAATCGGTCACTAATACAATCTGGTCAAAGTAGGACAATGTAAATGACATACGGCTATGCTATACAAGAAAATTTAACTGATAAATATATCGGTACTTGATGAAACTGACCTACGCCATAGCATCGTAGCACCCCCTTCCGTATGTGCAAGCATTTGCAGAAAAATAATGATTGCAATATGAACCTAAGAATCTTAAAAGCATAAATAAAAAGGTATAATGTACCCACTTTACAAATTCAAGTATGTAAGATCAAGAGTACTCAAATCTCACCTATTCCAAATGTGCAAATTCGAGGACAATTGATTCCTCCATCCACAAGCTGGCATTTCACTATATTATGAATGTCTTTTTCATCTTCAACATACCCGTCGGTAATGAGAAAAATGAGAGGAATAGATTCACCCGTCTTGCCAACCATATCAAATGCCTGAATATCATAATCATCAGAAGGCAGAATACTAATCTTTCAGTTTCACATATTAAAAAGGGAAAAAAGAAAACCAGCGAAAGATGAGAACTACCTGTTTCAGGGGGAGTAATAGGTTTGTGCCTCCTTCACCAATAAGACTTTTGTTCATCCATTCGGTTGCACGTGTTATAGCTTCATCCATTGCCAACTCTAGTGAAGAAGAACATATTTGAATGTCTCTATTAAAGACAATGATGTTAAAGGTATCCTTTTGAGTAAACTCTGAGAGACAGCCTAACATTGAATCTTTTGATTTCTTAAGTGGGTCATCTTGCATGCTTGCAAACAAATCCTCAATCAGAATTTCACTCTCTTTTTGCAACACTGAAAGCTACAAAACAATACATTTGTTCGTAAGATTTCACCGATAACTCTAAAACGATTCATTAGGAATAAAAATCACCTGCCCACTAAAGACACTAAAGACACTAAAGACACTAAAGACACTAAAGACAGGTAATACTTAAGGAATCATATGGGCAAAACCCAGGATATTTCACTAAATTAACATTTTCAATCATGTTTTATTGTTAGGATTGTTAGGTTCTAGATACTGATTGTTGAGATTTAAAGTCTTCTTGGTGCTGTTGGAATTACTGCTGCTCATGTTAATGTTAATGCTGCTTGAAGTTCATGTTTGAAGTTAATACTGCTTAGCTTAATTTAGTGCTGCTTATGAACTTCAATGAAAATACGCTAAGTAGTTACTACTGCTAGTGTACACAGTTACTACTGCTAGTTCAAAGTTAGTACTGCTAGTACAAAGTTAATGCTGCTAGTATAAAGTTACTACTGCTGAAGGTTAAGACTGCTTAGAGATTAAGACTGCTTGAAGATTAATGTTGCTGAAGAGTTTCGATTGTTAATACTGCTTATGTGATATGTATTAGTTTATTTTTGGAAAAGATTTTGTAAATCTTTTAGATACTTAGAAAATATTGTATGTTGACCATGACTCCTTGGTGTATAAAAGGAGGTCGTAAGGCATTGAGATCAATGTACATTTGCATTAGATCATTATCGTCATAGCTTCAAGGTCTTTGTAACCTTAATAATTTGAGAGTATTCGTATTATTATCATTAATAATATTGGTGCTTATTTGTTGAATTGTTTGTTCTTTGAATTACTGTATCATTAATAATTCTTCTTAATATTAAAGATTAGATTCCGCATAATCTTTAATACATTCAAACACAGTTTCCACTATAGTTGTGTTAGAATTATCTAATATAACTAAACCTTAACAAGCTTAAGGAATTTGATCTATTAAAGTTTGGGATCAACATTTATCTTCACATTTTATATACTATATGTGTAATGCTGCAAACACTTGTCTAGGGAGTAGCAGTGGCCCAAGAGTTTAGGTATAATAAATGAGCTGGAACTGATGAATTACATAAAGTTTCAGTGCATATCAATTGATTTTGTTTTGTTAATATGTTACCTTACATTATTAAATAAGCACTATTGAAAGCAATTAAGCATGACCGTTACCGTGCGTATGCATGAAGTACGTTGTGAATAGGAGCATCAAAAAGAAGAGTAAGTTTACAAAAACCTGTTAAACATACGTGTTTTTTATATAATATTAGATTTTACGGTAGTTAACCATTTGTATAACTGATCCTCAGCAAACGGATCAGGTTTATCATAATTCATTACAACTCTATATTCGTCACTCCCATTATGCAATATCACATAAGAAACTTAAAATGTATATCCATATACCTCTCCAAAAAGGATCAACTGTTTATAAAGGCTATAATGCATTAGTTTAATGGAACTCCATTATCACGATGCATAGTGTGCCCGCATTTCATCACAGCAAGGACTTTCACTGTGTCGAACATATACTGCAAACACAGTGATAATAATAAAGTTTCACATTTTTTAACAAAATGACTAGGCATAAATATACAACTATGAAAGACACAAACCTTAATTTTCAACACATGTGTGGTTATCAAGTGATTACAGCCCTTCTGTAAATCATGCAAA
>BQNB010023867.1:47664-61340 GCA_026074375.1 Tanacetum coccineum | reverse complement strand
AAGCTGATATAAAAAAAATAAACTATTGCACAAAATAATTAAAAAAAATTTTGCTCGGCACAAAATAACAATTTTTTTTACAAAAGTATTGATTTATTCAGATAAAAAAATACCCACGACATGACGCTCAACACATAAGCCCATATAAATTTTTTTATTAAACATGACACCGGAAAAATAAAGTCGCACAAAATATAAAAAAAACAAAATTTAACACCCCGCATCAACACGCGGGCAATCATGCTTAACACATATTTACCCAAAAATCCTCACCTTGTGTCCTTGTAATGTTCTAGCTTCTTGCTAGTGTTTTCTTTTAATAAAATTCGCCGTTCAAAAAAAAAATCTCATAAAATTCTATTAAAATAAACCCAAATAGCCAAAAAACAACCTTTAAAAAATTAACATAACATACAAATTTTAAAAATAATACAGTAACCGGCCCATTGGGCTGCCATTTTTGGCCGGCCCATTTAACTTTTTTTTTGTGTTTAAGTAGGCAACTTAAAAAATAAAAATAAAAAATTGCTCGACACAAAATATAATTTTTTTTTACAAAATTACTGATTTATTCAGATCAAAAAATATCCGCGCCATGAGGCCCAACACATAAGCCCATATAAAAAAAAACTATTAAACATGAGACCGGAAAAATAAAACCGCAAAAAAAAAATAAAAAAAAAATTAACGGCCCGCATCAACGCGCGGGCAATTATGCTTAAAAAAAACACCCACGTCTATGATAAAAAAAACACCGCCCCGCAGCAACTATGCTTGTTATTACTTAAAAGGGTTGGTTGACTATATAATACGTATATATGGGATTTTATTCTCAGCAGAAAAGACAAGTAGCCTAAGACGAACTTGTGGATAAAATTTGTCCATTGACCCCTAGCCATAATGGCTTCAAAAGTCTTCCATGGTGTGGAGTCCGTATAGGAAATAATCAATGATCTAGTCAACTTTTTCATCCTAATAACTCGATGTTTATTTTTCCACTTCATTCTTTGGATTAACAAAAACTTGGGTTAAGTCGGGGCTGATTCATGGGGAATCCAAAGAGTTCGGGAATTCATCTCATTATTGTACTAATACATTTTCTGGTTTTAAACTCATATACGTGTTTGGGTTCAACTAATATGTCAACTGGTTGCTCTAAGCAAGAGCAACAAGCCCTTCTCAAGTTCAAAAACACTCTAGATGATAGCTATGGCCTTCTCTCATCATGGGCTGGCAATGATTGTTGCAGCTGGACAGGGGTCCGCTGTGATGATACCATGGGAAGCACTCATGTTGTAGGCCTTCGTGTTAACGGAAATAATTCACATTCGGATATCCCTTTATTTCCGGAGGACTCGCCCGTTAATGAGCGCTTCATTTCTAGTTATGATTTTAACTCTTCTTTAGCAGAGTTATGGCATCTAAAATATTTGAACTTCTTGGACTTAAGCGGGAATTACATTGACGGAGAGATACCTGAGTTCACTGGATCCTTGAAGCAGCTGAGTCACCTCAATCTTTCTAATTCAGGTTTTACTGGTAACATTCCACATCATATTGGAAATCTTTCCAATTTGAAGGTTCTTGATCTCAGCGCCTCAGACCTACAGCTGGCGGCAGATGATATGGCATGGGTTTCTGGCCTTACATCACTTGAACGTCTCGTCTTGACCGATGTTGATCTGAGTACAGCAAGAAATCGAAGCATGGTGCTTTATATGATCCCCTCATTAAAAGAGTTAAGTTTGAGTGGTTGTGGAGTTCCTCTTTCTGATCTTGGTCCTCATTATGATTTGAGTAAAGCTCTTCCCAACCTCCAACACTTGGAACTTAGCGGGAACGCAGTTGCAAGAAACCTTCAACCAGAGTTCGACATTCCAGTTCCGGAATCTCTAGAATCATTAGGAAAACTGGCCAATCTAAGAGTCTTACGTCTGGCATCAAACAGATTGACGGGTCCAATTCCTGAATCTCTAGGGAGATTGAGGTTACTCGAAGTGTTAGATCTATCTTCAAACCAGTTAAGTGGTCCTATTCCAACATTCCTTGGGCAACTCACCATATTAAATCTTTCTAAAAACCAATTAAATGGTTCTATTCCAGAATCCTTAGGAGGATTAATAAATTTAACAGATTTGCTTCTGCAATCTAACCAGTTAACTGGATCCATCCCTTCCTCTCTAGGAAAACTTACTTCATTACAAACATTTTCAGTGTCTTCGAATATGTTAGATGGGGTGATTCCAACTTCAATCGGGCAATTCTCTAAACTTGTTTCGTTAGATGTCTCTAACAACTCTTTAGAAGGAGTAGTTTCTGAAGCCCATTTTGCTAATCACCTGATGTTAGAGTACTTGGATATAAGTTTTAATCGTAAGTTGACATTCAATGTTTCACGTGAGTGGATACCTCCATTCCAACTGAGAACGGTTCATATCAGTTCTTGCAAGATTCTAGGTAAATTTCCACAGTGGTTAAAAACTCAACTGAACCTTGACGAGTTAGAGATGTCGAATGCTAATATTTCTGGACCTCTGCCCACATGGTTTCAGGAGATGCCTGTTATTCCTACCTTAGATCTCTCTCACAATAAAATAACCGGACCTCTAACAAACCTTCCTGTTGGGGTTTATTCGAAATATGGCTCTTTACTTTTGCAAGATAACCTTTTCAGTGGGTCGATTCCAGTTTCGTTGTGCAATAGGACAGATTTGTTAGTTCTTGATCTTTCTAAAAATAAGTTAACCGGCAAAATTCCAGAGTGTTTTGGGAATTTTTCATTGCGTGTAATGATTCTTAGTTCAAATGAGTTGTCTGGGACGGTTCCAAGTTCTTATAGCGATTATAATGCAGTATGGTTTCAGTTGAATGATAATTATTTCACTGGAGAGCTTCCTGGAGGTTTGTGGAACAATTCATTCTTAAGAGTCTTAGATGTCGGCAATAATGAATTCTCTGGGGAGATACCCGAATGGGATAATGGAGATTCGAATTTGAAAGTTCTGAGATTGCATAGAAATAACTTCACAGGGAGCATTCCACCATCTTTGTGCAACAGACCATTCCTTCATATTCTGGATGTTGCATATAACAACCTAACAGGATCCATCCCTCGTTGTTTCGGAGAGCTTAGTAGCATGGCTGATGCTAGACTACTGGGTGATGACTTAGATCGTGGTCTTGAAGCAAGTGTGATTCAGGTCCTAAAAGGTGCTAGTCTTGAATATTCATCAATATTGCAATATCTTATTAACATGGATCTTTCAAGTAACAGACTTATGGGAGAGATACCTCAAGAGCTAACAAAACTTTCTCTATTGGTGGGTCTCAATTTGTCAAATAATCATCTCAGTGGCGGTATTCCAAATAGAATTGGAGACCTGAAGGCATTAAATTCTCTCGATTTTTCAAAAAACCAATTGACCGGGAAGGTCCCTGCAAGCATGGCATCTCTGACTTTTTTGAGCCATTTAAATTTGTCATACAACAACTTGTCGGGACGAATTCCAACAGGAAATCAGTTGCAAACGCTGACTGATCCATCAATATATGCTGGTAATAGTGGGCTATGTGGTGCTCCCCTGCCAAAAGATTGCACCAATCCTAAAGACCCAACAACAACAACAACAACAACAACAAGAAGCAAGAGCAAAAGCCAAGCAAATGATAAGCCTGATGTATGGTTTTATTTGGGCATATTGTGTGGTTTAGCAATAGGATTTTGGGGTGTTATTGGTTTCTTGCTGTTCAAGAAGCAATGTAGACACAAATTCTTCATGTTTGTTGATGTAACCTTGGACAAGGTACACGTTGCAATCGCGAGGAACGTTTACAAGATGCAAAAAGGAAGACAAGCCTCATAGATCCTTTGAAGTTCAGTATATATAATAGGAAATGATATCTTCTCTAAATTTGTATTATAGGTGAATTTTCTAATAAATCGTTTTATTTAAAATGAGATATTTCTGATATTCCTCTGTTTTTGTATCTGATGTACTCTGCTAGTCTGCTCTAGCTCAATGATACATCTAAGGTACCTCAATCTCTTTAACAATAGCTTTTAGTGATTTACCAATACACAAATATAATGTGTTAACATATATGATATATAACATATTTGAATGAGAAAAAGTTCATTTTAACAAATATGGCGTAAACCAGATTCGAACTCGGGTCATCAGCATTAATATATTAGGCTTGTAGGAAAAGCTTAGGTCTTGGTTTTGTAAGTATTTCATATTGTTCATGGAATTTTATTTTTCATAAAAGTAATTAATCAAATTGATTCGTGTCATACTATTTTACAGAACATGACATCCGATCCGTTGTCTGCCAACTTGCTACACATGATCCCTTCTATTATTTTCAGAGTTGCATGCAATTTTCAGTTTTTAAACCGTGGACTCCGTAATATGCTATCTCCCACTCATCTCAATTTTGATCCTATATTATTAAATCAAAATTTTGAATCATAGCCTTAACTTCATCAGTTGAAGGCAAATTAAGCACGAGTAGTCTAAAGTTCATTGACCTTTCAGAAACAGTTTTGTGCCTGTCATTTCTAGCTAGCCTTCTGAAGATTAATCTTTTTAGTAATGACTTTAAGCACATTCCTAGCTTTCAAAGTATCTTTAATCTACCTTGAAAAAGAGACTGATTCAATTCATTTTTCCATCATTTTGGCTATAAATCATTTCATCAAGCTCAAGTCCGGAATTATGCATGAACAACATGTTAAAAAGATAATGGATTTTGAGTTTTAATAGGTTATTTCATGTTATCAACTTATTCTACCACACTTTTAAACTTTGGTTGTCTCGTTACAGCAAAACAACTAAAATGCTGCTTAAGTGGCTGGTTTGTTTTGCTAGAACTGGTCAATTTAGGCAGCTGTAATTACAGTCCTTGACTAAAATTTTATTCCAAAAGGTACATTAATAGAAGTCCGTCATGATTGCTAAAAGTGACTTGGAGCAAGTATTCCAAGTGACCCATTATAAGCAGTATAGTTTAATTTTTGTTTTGAAATATCGACTTCTTATAGTAGCATGTTTTGTAGATTTAAGTTCCCTTTTTTTGAGACATTTTTAGCTATCGATTAAAACCTGTATTGAACTGTAACTAAAACTAAGCGCTTATATAAATTGAGATGAGGAGGAAGTGATATTACGGTTTCATCTTGAATTTTTAAAAATTATTATCTGATAATGAACCACCAACCTCTCGCCATGTAATGAAAAAGTTCTAAAGATTATGGGACGGCTTTCGATTAACATTGACCTAGTGACTAATCTTTTCTTTAGATTTTTGCAAATTTCTCAATGATCAATATTGGCCCCACATGCCATATACTGTTGGTGTTTGACGATATCAATTCACATACATTTGTATATATACCTTTAGTGTGTTTGCATACGATATACACTGATGTTGGATTATGGTAGTTGGATACACACCTATACGACTAGAAATGTGTGAGCCTATTGGGGGCACACACGTTAAACACATAGAGTGCGTTTTAACCTTCACGTAATATTTCTAATGTAAACCTAAAGTACCAGAACGACTAAGACATGATCCTAAGGTTGTGTAAATGTTGTAGCCAACCTAGAGGGATCTAGTGAGTGTCTAGGTTCGATGGTTCTAGGGGATAAAGAGGAAGAAAGGCATTGTGATAAGAATAAAAGAGGTTTCCTACTCTTATCATGAGTAGGGTTTTGAGGGTATATAAAACCCTCATCCCTGGCTCATTTGAAAGTCCAACATATAAAATCAAGAATTATCTCTCCTTTCTTCTTCACATAGCCGAATACACAAAACCCCAATTAGGGTTCTTTAGTTTTCGGTTTTTCCCTTTTTGCTTATCAATTGAATTCGATTAGATCCAAAGTGATTAGCAAGTCTCAGTGATCCTAAATCATCTATAAGAAGCCAAGGGTTCAGGGTTTACTGGTTCTGTGGCTTGTATTCGATCAGAAACTCTTGTGGTGAGGTTTCTGATCGTTCTCGGACAAAACTAGAAACAGATCGGACGTAGTGTTGTCCGATATCGGACGACACTGGGTTTTGGTTCTCGGGTGAAGCTATGATCTCGGACAGAACTGAAAAACAAGTTTTTTTGGTTTTTGTTTTCGGATCAGGATCTCGGGTATTGGTATACAAGAGTTGTTTGGGTTTATACGTGAGGTTTGGACGCGCTTGGTTGACATGTTGTGTGAGCAACCATAGAGGTGACAATTTAGTCACTAGTTTCTTATTCTCGGTTTCAATTACTTGCAGTTGTCTACAAGGGTATGTTCTCTATTTATTTTTCATGTCCCTTATTGTGTTTTAATGTATGTTAATTATTTGTACTAGACTCGATCTATCCGCTGCGTACTCGTAATAGTTAAATTGGTTAACTTGATTATTAAATTCCAACAGTGGCATCACGAGTCACCTTGTTTAGTATTTATGAATTACATACGATTTTAACACGCTAGGGCTGCATGTAATTGGTTTATTTATTATTTTATTGAAAAATTATGGCAACGACATGCAATCCTTGCCATAGATAATAAATAAACACCTAGAATCAACACAAACATAAATGATAAAAATAAGTATAGATTAAAATTAAATGTTAATTAAGTTGCTATGTTAATCTATTCTTGTTTTATCTCGGCTGTAAGACTCACGCAATCATGTTATATGATGTATGTGGCGATCTAGGCACTTTAGCATAAAACCTAGTGAGAGTCTTATGGTTCTCCAATTGGGGAAGACTCTTTTGAGAACTCGAAGCATTATGTGATTTACTGCTTTCATTTTAAGAGTTTTGTTCCTCAATTTTAATCCATTTTTAGTCTATTTTGATTGCTTATATGTGATATGCCATGTGATGAATCAATATTTGCAAATAGATTTTATGAAACTCTTAACAAAGGACTAATACTTATAGAGAAACATGGATTAAAACATGTCTTAAATACACACGTAATTTTACTCCTTGTGACCAGTTATGTGTTATTTGCGAAACCGGGGTTTTTGAACAAATTAATACGGACATTAAGACTATGAAATTTGATTTCTTGTGAAGCTTTAGTTTTACTTGCGCAATATGGGGTTGAATTGATCTTTAATTTTCTCCCGCCCCACTACATGCTTCGGCATATGAGGGAATTATTGGAATTACTTGTCTTCGGACCAAGTAGGAGTACAATATAGGGTTTGAACTAATTTGTAATCCCACCATATTGGCAACAATAAAACTAATGTTAACATAATGGGTTTCTTAACATACAAATAGCATCATTAGTCAATTGGAAGTACGGCTCACCCATTATGGACAAACTATAAGAGAAGTTTAAGGCGGGTTGAAGTGAGATTCCCCTAAAGAAATAAGGTTTTTTATACGCTTCGCGCTGACCTGTTTCTCCGCTTCTTTGTGCGTCCAAAATGGAGCTACCGTGAACATTTGACAAAGTGATGTCTACACCAAAAAGGTTAACAAAATGTTTTCTTAACTTTGTGCTACAAGTTGTTTGCATGCTTCTTGTACACAATTTTGTCACATTTATGTGTATACCCTTATGTAAAGTTTTAAGTCTATGCCAGCCAAATGAAGAACACGTGCATTTGGCTTGACCTCTCTGGTCAGACCTCAAGGCCTTGCCAACCCATGGCGAATTTTTTCTATTGGTCAGACTTTTGTCAATTTTCGCATGTTCTTTTTTGGTCGACTTAAATCGAGTTACCTGGTCAGACCTCGGACCCGAGGCATAAGATGAGACGAAATATGCATTTGACATTACTATATGAGTTACTAATGTCATAAGTCTCATAAATCTAAGAGTTGCATTAACAATGCAATTAACGCTCGTCGCTTACCTCTTGCCCTACTTGTTTTCTCACTGGTCAGACCTCTGGTTAATAAGTGGGAGGTCAAGTTGGATCTTAGTCTTATTAGTAATTAATTGGGTAGTTAATTCTTTAAGAATTTAATTATCAAAAATACTAAAATTAAACTTTCTATGTTCTGATTAATTGTATTATTGCAACATAATTCGTAAACGGATGTTTGTTTTCTCAAAGAATACAAACATAGTCTCTTTTCTGGCAAAAAGAGTGAGACTCACTCCTATCTCTTCTCATTGATTGACAAGAATAAGATAGGGTTATAATTGAAGTTTTCATCAATTATATTTAAACTCACTTTCAATCTTTCATTGCCCTTTTCCGGTCATGAAATTTTGAAAGATAAAATATTTGTGTAACTAGAGAACATTGTGTCTATAGCTACCAAATAATGACATCTTGCACTTGACACGATGTATGAGTTTAACCGCAATGAGTAAAGGAAATTGCTAGCAGGTCTTCTAGGTAAATTTTCTTGGACTCGATTCATTCCTTATAGTGCTAAACACCCTTGTGGTTAGACAGACAGATTGAGGAGGAAATGCATGCTAAATATTCAAGTTAATGAATACATGATGGCTAGTCCCTCATCTACATAAGTAGAACTTCATATACTCTGTACAATACCTAAGTACATTGCTACTTGTAGGCATTCTAAGAGAGTAGGAAAGTAAATAAATCGCTATTTGCTTTCTACTGGTGATGTAACACTTACAATGTTGACAAATCCAGTGGGAGTTTTGCGTTTTATTACTGAAATGACATTCATGTGAGGTTGTCAAATTAAGTGGGAGATACAAGATTCATTTCTTTGTGAGTTGCCCATATTATTTCTAGCTTGCTTTGAAATAATATATTACTTTCCGAATATGAACAACCATTGTCTAAAGGAAGATTGCAATTTATTTTATAGATAACACGTTGCCTTTCCGATGTTGCTTTCTAAAACGTTATCTATAGAATAATAATCCACAATTCCTTATTCAAGATTATGGTTTGAAATCTACTTGTAATATCTATGACACTATCATATTGTTTAAACAATCGAACGCTTGTCGTATGGTTTAGGTAATGTTGTCCCGTACACAAGTGGGAGAAATCCTAAGTGTGTGCAAGGAACAACATATAACAATATGATTAATTGGTTTCTCTTGACCGCAAGGTAAGGAAACTAATAAATCTACTAGGACTTAAACGTACAAGATGTTTGTTGCCCTATTACATCTAAAAGTCAAGATATAAAATAAAGATACTTCAACTTATTAACTATATGATTTAGTCAAAATAATTATGATTAATTATGTAATCATGATTATGAAGTATGAAATTAACTTGAAATTACCATTGAACTCAAGAGTTTGCGTTCATGATTACTTTAGTTAGTATAATTATGTTTACTTGTTATGACATAATTATAAAGTCCTTGAATTTATCAATGACTGATAACATAAAGTAAGTAGTAGATTGTTGTGTCTTCTGGTTAACACATTAACATGATGTCCTTGAGTTATTTGGAGACTTGTAACGTATAACTTGACATGTTCTGTTTTCTTGAGACACATGAACATAGAGTTAACACAAGGTCCTTGAATTATTCAAAGACACATAATGTATTTGACATGTTTGTTTTCTTGTAAACACATGATCAAATAATTCTTGAACTGTTCTGTCTTCTTGTGAACACATGAACATGGAGTTAATGTACTTATTCAAGAATTATACATTATAGCATGTACTTGGTTGTGAAATATTGTGTATTCAATTTGGCTCGACCCAATTGACAAGTATTTGATCCATAGAGAATTAAGTTATCTAAGGAATTCTGATGGAGTCTCACAATTCTAATACTCATAGAATACCACACTATCATGGTATGTCTAATGTCTTGAAACAAACTATATTCGTATTGTTTGATTTCTGATAACTTTAATTGCTCTACCTCCAAAATCAATCAAGGTTAGAAATTTATGTGTGTCATGAATACACTCAATATAATTCCAACCCAGAAGGTATTCAAGACATTATCTATTTATGGATTGGGATGAATCCTATTATGTCTTGATTAAAGTTCTGAAATTTGTTAATACCTTATGAAGTATATTATTAACAAGCTAGAGATGAGAACTGTAAAATGTATTTTGGTGTCCCAATTAAGAACAATTCATTGTTGCTTAAATACTTAGTATTTAGAGAAGTATCTCTTCTTACAAAAGTAAGTGGGAGCATCTATAGATCTTGAAGATATTCAAGAACAAAATACATAACCTTCTGAATTCACTTACTAATGTCATACTAAGGTTAAAACATGAAAATGTCAAACCAAAGTATTATGTAACTCTCATTCATAAATCCGTAAGGATGCCTCATCAATGGAGTGATATTTTTATATCAATGCTGAGGAATACAAGTTAGAGGATTGTAGTAAACCTGCTAACTAATAAGATAAATTATCACATCCTGGAACTGATAAATATCTTAGAACTATGAATGATAAGATGCAGTCCTTAAAAGACAAATCAATGTTGTGAGCTTGATTGATCTTTTACCAGACAGTTAAACTGAAAGGTGAAAATGAGTTTCTTTTGAAGAAAGGCTCACAAGGACAAAATTGTATACTCATTAATGCCTGACTGATGATAAGAGTTTTTAATCTTACTCAAGCAATTGACTATGATTAAATCTTTCTTTTGCTACACGCATTAATTATGTAAAGATAACTAATTGTCGAACAGATTCCTTGAATCTGACGTATGACAAATTAAGGATCATAACTCTTTCCTTAATGATTACCTTTGCGAGGACGATACGTAATCAAAAGGGTTATGAGTCCATATTTGTAATATGACAATTAAGTTTTGTAACTCTTTTTTGTATGATTACCTTTTTGCGAGGACGGTGTGTAATCAAAAGGTTTATGAGTTCAAATAATATTTATAAAGTATACAAGAAAATAGAATCCAAGTGTGGATTAGATCATGCATCTAGGAGGTGAGATCTTAAGTTTAACCACAATATGATTTTAGATTAAATTAAGATAACTCCTGAGTACATCTGACATCAAGTGGGAGCACTATGTTTTTCCCTTAAAATTCATATGTTGTGTAACATATTGAAGGTATCATTGCATCTAAGCTAGATGTTAATCCTGAGATTGGAATGAAACTTCACTTGGGAATTTTAGGAAATAAAACAAATGACCTTAGAATGAATGTTTAATGAAATAAACATATGCAGAAATTAAGTCCAACGCAATGCAATAAATCATTGAAGCGAGTCTTAAATGATATATTTCACTTGAAATAATTTAATACATGGATGGAAACCTTGTGTATTTAACGAAGGATTCATCATGTATATCTTATATTGTGTATGAGACTGGTTGTTACTTTTGCCCGAGAGCAAGATGAGCTAACAACAACAGTATCTAATTAAGAGTGTTTAGATGACTGATAACAACAGTATCTAATTAAGAGTGATTTAGATGATTGTTAAAACAAATGTTTATGAATTATATAAGGCATAGTGTTGTTTGTGTACACATGATGCTAGAGAATAATCAATCCTAGTTAAAGTAGGATTTCATCTTTTATGATAAATCTACTAACTAGATATGCTCAGCTAAGAGCATTGTTGCATTACACATTAAAGAATGAGAATACTTTACATTTTAAGAAACTGTAAAGATGACTGTCTGAGATAGGTATGTTGTTGACTTCAAATACCCCATTAAAGGTACTGTCACATTTCCATACTATGATACTTGCAATAGTATGCAAATATACATACGACACTCATCATATCATTCAAATCCTTCACAAATTTGTGAATTTGAAACAAGTATTCGGAAAGTTTACTCAGATAACTATTTAGCTGTCTTGTAAAGAAAGAGTTGAGAATGTTGGAAACATTGGACTTCAACTTGCTAATTAGTTTCATGCATATCTGTTTTAGTATTTGGATAATTGGGATTGTAAGACAATTTTTACTTTCTGATGAATAAAGATACTTGGTATTTGTTATTCATACATATAATAATTGTTATCCTATATTTGCATGTTTAATCCTTGAATGATTTATCATTCTAAATATGTCCATTGTCGGTTAACAATATGGGAGTATTGTTACAAAAGGCAAATGTGAGTCTTGGTTATATTCTTTGAATATATGGATGGTTCCCGCCAAACTCACATGTTACTCACAAGGGATGCGTATTGGACACCCCAACCTTCGAAAATTACTTTATGGATCCGTTGTCATAAGTAAAATTTCGAAAATGGTTATTTAAGTCATCCTTAGACTTGAGAATACAAACAAGTTCTGGTATGTGTGGATATCACTTTTTAATTCTAAGTCAAACGCTAACATGAAAATGGTAGTTATAAAGGCTATTATTGGAAGTGATGTGAAGCAGCATTCACAACACTTGTATTCAACAAAGAATTTGTTCCTCCACTTGATGTGCAGAATGATACCTTTGGCGCCTCTCCAGAATTAATCAGATAATTGTATGGCCGTACCCAAAGGGTAATGCAAGATGATTCTTGATTACATTTGGTATATCTGTATTAAGTTCTATAACGAGAATCTAAATGGTTAAACTATATGGAATGAGTTATATATCCATGGTTTAACGGTATCTGAACAAAGGGATGATTATAACAAGAGCTACATAACCATGCTACTGAGAATGTTTTTGAAACTTGATCTCAGACATTTCTAGTTTTAACAACGAATGTGATGATGCTTTGCAAGTTTTGCATCAGTGGCTTATTCTTTTCGTCTGTTTTTTTTTTGTTTTGCAGCTAGTGTTGGATTATGGTAGTTGGATTAGCCATGTACGACTAGAAATGTGTGAGCCTATTGGGGGCACACACGTTAAACACTTAGAGTGCGTTTTAAACTTCACGTAAACTTTCTAATTAGTAAACCGAAGGACTAAAATTGACTAGACACGAACCTTGTGGTAGTCCCTTGTTTGGCCAGCCATAAAGAAGGTTCTAAGAGAGGGTCTAAGTTCAATGTACCTTAGGGATAAGGAGAGGGAGTATCATGATAAGACTAAACTTAAGTTTCTTAGTCTTATCAGGAGTAGGGTTAACAAGGCTATAAAAACCTTTATCCCTAGCTCATAACCGATGTGAGATAAACCCTAAATTCTATCCAATCAGTCGTCCCACACTCGTACCAGATTTGCTTTACTTTTCTCCTAGGTGACAAAACATAAAGCTAAGCAATTCTATATTGCATTCTTATATTTAATTACGTGTGTATGGTTTTTTTTCCCATGCATACTATATTATATATAGACACTGATTGGTTTCTCCCTATTTTCTCTTTTACCTACGATTGAATGCATTTCGCTTTGAGATTCGATCATGGTTATTTTATAAGAATAAGACACATGGTGTTCGGTTGTTTATTTGTGAAGCAACGACTAGCATCGTGACGCGCTTGGTTGACGTGTTGTGTGAGCAACCATAGAGGTGACAATTTAGTCACTAGTTTCTTATTCTCGGTTTCAATTACTTGCAGTTGTCTACAAGGGTATGTTCTCTATTTATTTTTCATGTCCCTTATTGTGTTTTAATGTATATTAATTATTTGTACTAGACTCGATCTATCCGCTGCGTATTCGTAAGAGTTAAATTGGTTAACTTGATTGTTAAATTCCAACAGACACATGTTACATGAACATTAGTCAATAAACTTGAACACTTTAAGATTGAAAATTTTATAGAGTTTAAAGCATATAGACGTGTTACTGCAGATGATTTACGGAT
>BQNB010023867.1:5085-47448 GCA_026074375.1 Tanacetum coccineum | reverse complement strand
CCACCAATACAACTTCTTCAAATCTTAGTACATCTTATCCGATCCAGGATAGATGGAATACTTTGACTTATGCGACTCGTGCATAATCAAATCCCTCAACTCTCCAAAACACAGAATCCAACTCTGGTTGTTCAAACACAACGTTCCGTCAACACGAGGTTCAAGTTTATTAATCATACCATACAGATATTTGTTTATGCACTTCTCTTCCTTCCTTGCCTCAGATTGAGCATTCAAAATTTGCTTAGGAAGATTTAAACCAATTGTCATAACCAAGGCCCGAACTTGCAATGGCTTAATCCTGTCCTTTGCGACTAAGTGCATCAGCCACCACGTTCCCCTTTACTAGGTGGTATCGAATCTCATAGTCGTAATCACTCAACAATTCCAACCATCATCGTTGTCTCATATTCAACTATTTATGATTAAGAATATGTTTCAAACTCTTGTGATCAATGAACACGACGCACTTCGTGCCATACAGATAGTATTTCCACATCTTCAAGGTAAACACTATTGCTCCAAGTTTTAAGTCATGAGTGGTATAGTTCTTCTCATGAACCTTGAGTTGGCATGATGCGTAAGCTATGACTTTCTCCTTCTGCATCAAAACCGCGCCCAACCCTTTATGCTAAGCATCGCAGTAAAACACGAAGTTCTCACTCCCTTCGAGTAAAGCCAAAATCGGCCCACTACACCATTTTTGTTTTAATAGTTGAAATGCCGCTTCCTCCTAACTATCTAAATCACGTTTTCACGGCTCGGACCCTAAAATAATTCTATGTGAAACGACATTCCTGACAACTTTTCAGTTTTGCCCGAGACTTGGAAACGAGCCGAAAAGGGCTAAAACAGCACCGCAAACATTTTTCGAACAATATACAACGCGGACACACAAAAACAATTAAATTTGTTTTTGTTTTATTATTATCAGTATTTATTTAATAAAAATATTAAATAAATTAGTCATCATTTTAATTAAAATCGTTGCGGATAACGCGAATACCTCGAGTTGAAACCCCAATTTTAATTCGGACGAAGTGAAACCTGGTTCACAAAATGAATAACATATATTTTATTAAATATTATAAAATTTATAAAACATTAATCAAGTAAATACTCGTTTTTTATCAGAAAGATGATTTCGGAAAACAATGGCGCAAGTTCAAAGTTGAATCATCGTTAAGTCCTTCAAACGATCCCCGAACCGCATTTATCAAAAGTAGTATGAAAAAAGTTACACTTTTAAACCCCAACTAGTAGAACATTTTTTGCCATTTAGTTTTAAAAGTTTTATATAAATATAAAACTATATTTATAATCTTTCATTTCCATCCTAAAATAACGACACACACCATCACTAAGTTTCGTCTCTCTACCCTCCTGAAACTCCGCAGCGCCACCAGCCTCCGCCGGCCACCATCTGGCCCCAGCCCGCCGAAAAGTGTTTTCCGGCGGACTTTTTCCGGCGAACCCAAAATCATTCCCCATTAGCCGATCTATCCAACCCGTTATGTCACTCTCCTTCACGCGCTATTTTTCCTTCCTCCTCTCTCTCCGGCAGCCGCACCACCACTGTTGCCTTCATCACGCCACAACCAACCACCACAGCAGCCACCTCAAAGGGTGCGTGTGGTTTTATTAACAACTAAAAGGGGTCCGTTTGGTTGCGGGTTAACAGCGGGGGCGTTCGGGTTTAAAATACCAAAAAGGGTACGTGTGGTTTCGGCTTAGCACCAAGAGGGTGCGGTTGGTATATTAAAACACCACAAGGGGTGTTTGTTGTGGTTTGTTTTCACACGGAGAAGGGTACGTTTGGGGGTGTCGGGTCAAACCAACACCATAGAGGTGCGTTTGGTTTTGTTATAAACGAAGGAGGGGTACGTTTGGTTTGGCTGTTAACACCCAAAAAGGAGTGTTTGGGTGGCAGCCACCCAATAGGGTGCGTTTGGCTATTCATAACAGCCAAGGGTCCGTTTGGGTTTGTTTCGGGTGGCTGTCACAAACCAAAAAGGGTGCGTTTGATTGTATAAGAAAACCGCCGAGGGGTATAGATGTGTTTAGGGGTGATTGGTTTCGGTGGTAATACACCACCGACGAAGGGGTGGTGTTTGTTTCGGGTTATAACAGCCGGGGGGGGGGGGGGGGGTTGGGCTGTCGGGATGGGTTAGCAGCTAGGGGTGTTTGTTTGTCGGGTCGGGTTACGAGTTTAGCACCGGTGAGGGTGCGTTGGTTTGTGCAAAGTATTTTTGGTATGTTTTTAGTCATTTAAGTTCGTTTATAGTGGAAAATGGTATGTGTAATTAGACACATACCAGGTTTGCTTAAAACGCACGTGGGCTGCGTTTGGTTTATCAGAACCATCAAAAGGGTGCGTTCGGTTTGGTGTTTATATCAAGCTTAGGGTGCGTTTGGATTTGTTATAGTCAAATAAGCGGGTGTTTGGTTTGATTTAAACAGTTAAGGGGGCGTTTGGGTTGATTAGTTAAAGGGTGTTTGGCTGTAACAGCCAACAAAGGGTGCGTTGGGTTTGGTTTTGTTATAACGCCAACAGGAACGTTTGGTTGGGCCGTTAGGGTGCGTATGGATTGAACAGAAAATACTAAGGGCGTGTTTGGTTCGAGTGATACAAAGGAGGTTTTGGTATAGCGAGACAACGAGGGTTCGTTTGGTTTAACGAGGAAACCACGAGGGTTTGTCTAGTTGATTAAATTGTCAAATAAAAATAATTAGAGTTTTAATAAATATTAAAACTGGATAAATACTCATTGGTGGTTTTAAAACGGTTAAATAAATATAATATTTATTAAGTGGGTTAATTTAGATATAATGATATATATATGTTATATCTATGAAACGCGGACATTTGAGATATTGGAAATGCAGATAATTACGATATATATATATATATATATATATATATATATATATATATATATATATATTGATTAAAGGAAAACGACGAGTTTTATGGAAATGGAAAACGTTTTGTAAACGGGAAAGTCTTGGCGAAGCTTATATAAATTCTTATAATTAGTAATGTGTTACTAAAGTTCCTATTATTTTAGAAACTGATAAAAAGGGACTAAACTACATTCTTGAAAATATAGTAATTTGTAACATACGATAACCTGACAACGGGCGAAAACTATATTTTTACAATGAGTCGATTATGTTAGACGCGATTCGTCGAGGAAATGAAATATAAGTTATAAAATATTATTTTATATTTTATAATTATCAGCTAAAAGGTAACTTAATAATTGTTGTAAAAGGACTTTACAGACATTGTTTAACATAATTGGAAATCTTAAAACGTACGACTACGTTTATACATGAACCTTTATTTTATTAAGCGGTGATTTCAGAAAACAAGTCAAACTAATTGGTTTAATTATCCACACTTATTATATAATACCCGCGAGGTATTATATACTTTTCACTAATCTTTGTATTAATTGTCTTTGTGATATAACTCACGGTATGAAGCATATAAGGGTTATTTTTCATATGTAATATATAAAGTATATATATTACACACTTTGGGAATATTCTAAATTTATTTATTTAACCAACCACCAAACCATTTCAAAGTTAAATCTAAATCTTTATCAACGTGACGTGTTGTGGTGACTATCCATCAGGAAACCCAAATACATTATCCTAGGCTAGTGGGACTTAGCCGTTAAGATTAGCTGCAACTTCTTGATCGAGCAGCTTCGTCTTCCGTTCGTATTGTGCATATTAGATGCCTATCTGTCAATCATTCTTCATCATCAATGTGAATTAGATGCCTACCTATCAATCGTTCTTCAAACATCAAGGTGAGTTCATAGCCCCACGTTTTACATGTTTTACATATATTTTGGGGTGAGAACATGCTTGTTACAAATTCAATTACGTGTTTGATTTAAACTCGTTACGTGCTCATTTTCAACTCGTCTGCATACATGTTTACAAACGCATTTACATGGTTGATTACCTGTTTGGTTTACATACTCATTTATATATCTCGCGAGGAGATACAATACTGGGTTTACTTTTTGAACGTAAACGCATTCTATACTTTTATGATTATGGATTAGCTTAGGTTGCATGAACTGTAAATCACTTGGAGGGTGAGCGCGAATGTTATAAGATAGATCTATTTGGGATTGACAATCCCCGTTCGGGTGACTAGCTATCACCGGGAACGAACGTTATACCATGTCGGATTACGATTGGATTGGCGCCTGCGGGGTCAACAATCACATATACATATTATTGCCCGGGTGTCCTTGGAGGGGACACCGGTAACGGGGGAAACATATTCTTTATTATCGCCCGGGTGTTCTTGGAGGGAACACCTACGATGGGTACACTTTTACTATGCCTTGAATAAAGTGGCATACATACAAGTCTACGTCACAGTTCATGAACTTAAAGTAATGGTAATCATGGTTTTATACACACTTGAATAAGGTGGCACTACATACTTTGGATATTTGTGATCCAACTTTGATACGTACATTTTGGGACTATTTGGGGATAGAAATGGTCTTACATATTTTACAGACTAATTGATTTCTAAAAATCATACATATATTTTGGAAGGACCTTTAAGGATTTAAATGGTCACACAATTATTTTATGATACTGTAGGGAGACAGTAGTCATTAAACGTTTTTATATGACACTGTAATGATACAGTGGGCAGATACATTTATTGGAACTAACGTTTGTATTTACAGAAACCTATGAACTCACCAACTTTATGTTGACCTTTTTAAGCATGTTTTTCTCAGGTAAATTATATGCTCGGATTTCTTGAAGTGCATTGGAGTCTATACATTCAAGCTTTTCATTGTGATGCAATTATGGGACAAATGTATATTAAATTCAGATTTTGATTAAATCAACAATGTTATTTTTCAAACGACACATTTAGAGGTCGTTCTCTTGTATCTAGCGCTGTGTATTATGAAGTAGCACCCCAAGTGGTATTCCGCTGCGTTGTCATATTTTTGGGGGTGTTACAGTTTTCATCAGTGGATTGCCCAGAAGTATTAAAGGAAATGTTACTGCCTCGAAGCCTCAAACTTTGGAGGAAGCCACCAACATAGCCCAGAGGTTAATGGATCAGATAATAAAGCATGATTCTATGCAAGAAACCAATGATCACAAATGAAAGCTTGAGGAAAAGAGAAACATCATCGACAACAACAACTATCATAATAACTATAACAACAACAACCGTAACAATGATTACCACCACCAGCAGAATAGAAGGCAAGAAAAACCTTTAGGACTTATGCTGCCACCAATGGGTATACTGGGAATCGTCCCTTGTGTTAAAGGTGCACCCTGCATCACATAGGACCCTGCACTGTCAAGTGTCGGACTTGCAACAGAGTAGGTCATCTGACCAGGAACTGTAGAAACAAAAGACCAGCCACTAGAAACAACCTACAATCAGTATCCATAACTTGTAATGTCTGTGGAGAGAAAGGACATTATGCAAATCGGTGCTCAAAAGCAAACAACAGGGCCACAAGAAAGCGTACTTAGAGACAAGTTTACTTTTGTTCACTCTAGGATTTCTATTCAAGAAACACCTCTCGAAGATATTCAAGTTCATCACCAGAATCTTCTGAAACACATTTCATAAGTTTGAAAACTCCAAACATCAAGCTACAATCTTTGTCATTTGTTACTTTTATCTAGGATCTTATCACGAGACACGTAGCATAAGTATCAACACTTTTAAAGTTTCATATGTAAAGTTATCCATGAAATAATAAAGTGAAGATTCCATTACATCTTATTATCTGGTGATATCAAAACTCGACATCGTTTGTCAATTCCATTAATTCTATCATATTCAACTCTGATTACTCCCTTCATACCTTTGAAACATTTATTATCATTGGAATACGACAAATATGGACATCATTGCAATTAATGTCTCATTATTCTTCTCATTACCTCTGATGGTTTTGAAAAATCATATCATTTCTACACGTTACCATTTCGATATCATGTTTTATGCTTAGGTAAGATGATTTATGATCATCTTATTGAAATGAATTAGGACGCTTCTTCATTTGAATAAGGAAATTATAAATCTTCGAACTATGAATTTATAAATTCTTAGTTACAAGGAATTAGACGCTTCTCTTTATAAGTGACAAATTATAAATAAGTAGGATTAAGTATATGGCATACAAACAACATTCTTTCAATCTATGATCCGCTTGTACAAACAAATCCCTTACTTCATATTATCTTCCTATGAACGAATCTCTGAACTTTTACACTCCATCATTCGACTAAATCTCGGGACGAGATTTCTTTAAGGGGTGGAGACTATAACAACCCACAAATTTCACCAATATAATATCTCTCTGTTATATAATATATCACTTTTTCACAGGAAATTTTTTCGCTTTATTACATTTCCTGCATTACCAATATCTCAATATGCAACATTTCTTGCATAACTAAAGTTAACGAGCTCACGCAACCTACCTATGGCAATCCTATCTACATATACGTCAAGCAAACATCATAATAGGTTAATTCAATATCTTAATATCATTTTTACCAAGTACATTACTCATATAATGTACCATTCGCAACGTTATATCAAAATAGGCTTTAAACTGTAATCGTATGCCTCTAAAACCCTAATTTCATGAGAAGTTAACATCTAAAGTGAATGCACAAGCTACTAAAGCATATGTACAAGTAATATAACATCTCATTTGAAATATAAACTCCCTTCAAGTCAAGGTACAAGTTTTCAAAGCATAATGTACAAGTCATTAAGTATGATATCTAAAATAGCCGTTTAACCTTTGTTTTCCCAAGGAATCTTGTATAATCCATCAAGTACAAGTTACAAGCAAGTCATATACTTCATTTACAATCCATATTCATTCTCATTTCATGAAATTACAAGAAACCAAAGTCAGAAACCCTAACCCGAGCTAAATACTAAATAGTAACCCGTTTCTTCGTTTTATCCATTATAAACCTCAAACAACACTCAAATAAGTTGTAATAACTTATTTTACAACATTACCAATCATATACTATCATCATTTAATCATTTCATTTCAATTGTATGCGAATTAAAACCAAGAAACCCTAACGTGCCCTAATTCCAACCCACGACCTAAATTCCCATTACTACCTATTCAAAAACCGAATCACCTATGAATTCTTGCTAATAAATCTTGATACAAGTCTTAAGAACATCAATCCACATTTATAACTCAAGTGTGCTCAAAAACCAAGCCCAGAAATCCTATTCGAGCCCTAAATGACCCACGACACTTGTTTTTGCATATTGACCCATTTTAAACTTTCCATTGCACTTAAGCACCTCAATGACAAGCACCACTATTTCCCTAAGCAGCTTACCCAGCTGCTATGACTATCTCTTGGATAAAAATGAGGCCACACCTCTTCCTTTGTCCCTAAGTCTTGCCGCGGCTAAACCACACCACAAACCACCTCCACATTATCTATCCTACCACTATAGATCACCACCTTACCTCTCTAGACCCTCCAACATAGCTACAACCAGACCTTGACACCTCACCCCCTTACCTTGGCCTCTAAGGTCTCTTTTGGGTATAAAAACCCCATTCACACCCTCATTCAAACTCGCACCACACCTCCTCTCTCTATAACCTACCATTGTAGCAAATATCTACTCAATGAGTTTCTAAGAAGATCCAAGAACAATATTCAAGAGAATCCTTGAAGAATTGAAGCCCCGAAGCAAAGAAACTAGGCGTACGAGTGAAATTCTACCCGAATTGACCCATAACCTTCATTTTTGATCTTTGAAGCTCAAACCCAGGTTCATGTTCATAATTCCTGCTCCTATATTCATATTACATCTCTAAGATCATGCATGAACACTTACTTAAGACATTTTTACAAAAATCTAGGCGTTTTGCCATTTTTGATCCATACGAACCTTAGAAACCCTAATTTCATGATTTTTCTTGATCTTAATGTTATAATACTCAAATGATGTTATAATCTATCATATATAATGTTAATATAACAACTTTATTAATTTTTGAAAGAATTTGGATTAAAAACCTACGCATTTTCGTTTTAAACCCCTAATTCGACCCGTTTTGATTTCTAGCTTAACGAATCATTATTTTAAACTTTAGTTACACTAAAACTTCATATTTTAGCTTATTCTAACAAGCTATAACCTGAAAATATCTTTTGAAATGTTAAAATAAGCTTGCATGGCCATTCAGACTTGTTTTGTAAATATTATCCATGCGAGGGGTATATATCGTAACTTTCTTAAACTTATAACTAAAGGGACTAAAAATGTAATTTTTTAAAGTTATAACTATAAGGGTCTATTATGTCACTTTCTAAAGTGCAAGGTTTACTTTGTACATCTTTTAAACTAGAAGGACCTAACTCGTAAAAGTGCAAACTTCAAGGGTATATTTTGCCATTTTTCATTCTCAAGGGTCTAAAATGTAACATTTTGAAAAAGTAAAAAAATGTATTCAAAACCTTACAAACCATAACTTTAATTAACGCTTGACGTGCTTAACATTTCCAGTTATTGAGCAAAATGTTTAAAACCGATTATGTTATAACTATTATAAAATTCATCATCGATGTGCTTTATAAAAATCCTGTCTCGAATCTATATTGTATCACAATACTAGGGAGCTTCATATTAAGGGGTTTCATCTAGGTATTACGTTCTGACTGAGTTATTGGGTTTACGATTTAAAGTGCCATAGCTCCTCAAAAGTTTACTAAATGACCTCTGAATTATGATGACCCGAACGGTGATACAATAATTCCAAAATCTCCAATCAAACTCATAACAATATTAAACTCTTAGAACCAAAGTTATAGAGTACAATCTTCCTAAGACTTGACATATTTACTCAGGTTGCGTGACGTGGCTGTTTACTATCATTTTGCTATATCAACCTTTCCTGTTGAGATTGTGATAAAGTCGTCAGCTTTCATTTTGGAATATTTATTACGACTACCCATTAAGGTGAGTTCATAGCCTCGCCTTTACTTATTTACATGTTTTATAAACCCGCGAGGGGGATACATGCTTGTTACAAACTCTTTTTACATACTCGTTTATCTTATAACAATGTGATTACTTTTCAAAGACTTAGAAGTTCATAGCCTATCTTTATTTATTTACATGTATTTTTAAAAATCCCACGAGGGGGATACATGGCTTGTTAATAACTCTTTTACATACTCCTTTATCTTATAACAATGTGATTACTTTTCAAAGACTTATGAGTTTATCGCATCACTTTTTTAATCTCTTTAATTTTCATAACCCGTGTAGGGATTACATGCTATAAATTACGAATACAAGTGTTTTCCAGACTATATGCTATCCTGATATACCATTACAATTAATGTCTAAGTTACTATATGCCAAAAGTCCCTCATTATCATGGACCATTAATCACTTACGAGTGAACGCGAATATTGTGGATAGATCTATCGGGATTGACGAATCTTGTTTGTGTTAGCCGGATAGGTAACCAAACACACTATATTTGAATTTCATAGGTATATGGCAATTACCTACACCGGGGGCCATTATCTCTATATATATATCACATCAATTTGGGTATATATATACACAAGTCAGTTTGTGTGCCATGAGCTTAGACGAAACGCAATAATACATTATAAATGCAATACCATTTTTCCATGATAATTGTATTCGTTGCAATTATTACAAATAACGGGTGTATAACAACGTAACCCAATATCACACTATAACTATAACACTGCTTTTATAACAATTACTTATGATGACTTGTATTCAACTATTACATTTCAAACCTATGAATTTCACTCAACCATTGTGTTGACTTTTT
Organism: Tanacetum coccineum; assembly: GCA_026074375.1. NCBI lineage: Eukaryota > Viridiplantae > Streptophyta > Magnoliopsida > Asterales > Asteraceae > Tanacetum > Tanacetum coccineum. The sequence continues at coordinate 37,552 of BQNB010023867.1, read as the reverse complement.
AGCATGTTTATCTCAGGTAATTGAGCAACTTATGGCATGGAGTGGCATGGACTTAAAGATGGCTAAAACTTGTTATCATTCACATTGTATGTAACTAGATTTTGGGACCTGCCTTTGTAAAACTCTGATTTTAAATGAATGATAACGTATCTTTTGAACAACGTCTCTTTTGAGTCGTTTTCTATGATTATGACTGTTGTACTATGAAGTAATACCCCAGATTAGCTTCCGCTGCTATATGTAAAAATGGGGGTGTTACAATGATGTAGCGAATGATGTCGGTAGCAAATTAACAAAAGGACACTCTTCCATCATGTAACAGATGAAGCAAAAAGAGAAAAGGCATGACTAACGGAATATACTTTCCGTGATATATGTGGCTCATCTAATCAACTCTATTGTAACACGAACCAAATAATCATTTGTAACTCTGTGCATACATAAGCAATAGACCAACTTCCTAATGTTCTGTAACGGCTTTTTGTATGTATGTTCGCGAACTTCGAAATAGACTTTCAATAAGACAAAAAAACATTGCAATTTAAAACTTCATATTTTCGATGCACATAATACTTCTGTAGATAAATATCCTGCCGTGAAGCACGGGTATAAAAACCTCGTTGGAAAACAAAAAGAAAAAAATATTATATATATGATAAAAGTTCATATAGAACACAAATATTTTACAAATTCAATGAACAACTTTTAGTCATCTATTTTTTCATCCAACTAAAAAACATTTTTAATAAAACTAAATATCTCACAAATTGTTAATCATTACGGAAACGAATTACATCATCGCGTATGAAAATTAAATCATCTTTTTATACAAGGGCACTTCTATAAACTTTCAACACATTTTTTTGAGTTTTTTTTCTAAGTGTTGAAATTTACGCATGAAAAAATCACATGTGAATTGTAAAATAATATGTGAGTCCCTTTGAATATGAATCTTACTACCTTGTTAAAGGTTGTAGCTAATATGAATAGATTCACACAAACTACAGGAGAAACAATGATTAAGAACACTATAAGTTATGCGGAATCTAACTTATAATGCAAAGAAGAACAATGAATATTGATAACTAAGCTTTTATATTGATTGCTAACTATGAGATTGACAATGAACTGATATTGATTAATTACTCTAACTATGCCGTAAGGGTTCCTTTTATACACTAAGGAAAACCCTAATCCTGGCTTACAAAACGCGTAAAAGATAATGCATATCTTTTCCTATAATATTTCATGCATATCTCTTAAACGGTACTAACTATTTTATACTAACGGTACTAACTATCTGAGCAGTACTTAACATTTTATACTGTCAGTACTAACTATTACTAGCGGTACTAATTATATAACTAACGGTACTAAGTTAAAAATGTATAATTCCCAACATAATAGATGGTTTGTTATTTGAAAATCACATGTGATTTTTCAGTGACAAATTTCATCACTAAAAAATTTCGGAAAAAAGTTCGTCGAAAGTATATCGAAGTGTCCGTCTACTCAAAAGATAAAAAAATTATCCTCGCGATTGTGTATTTTTTTTCTCGCTTAATGACTTACTATTTGCAAGATATTTTATTTTTATAAAAAAAAATGCAAAAAGTGATTTTTTATCTTTGATGAAAAAGTTATTATGATTTTTTAATTGAATCTTTAGAAAACTTTGTTGATTTTAACTCTTACAAATAAACCCCATGTCATTTTTTATAGAGTTAGAATGACAAGTAAAGAGTAAAATATAATGTTCGTCTCTAAGGTTGTATCGAAAATATATGTTTCGTCCTTTTTTCAAAAAAACTTCGCGCATCGTCCCAGCTTTTTCTATTTTTGCTTCTTGGATCATCCTTTTGACTAACAGACGTTAGTAAAGAGCTGTTAAGTCCCTCACACGCCTTTCACTTGAGGACATAATGACCATTATGCCCTCACACAAAAGGCATGCGAGAGACTTAACAATAATTGCCAAACGCCCATCAGTCAAAAAGACGATCCAAGAAGCGAAAATAGAATAGCTGAGATGATGCGCGAAGTCTTTTTTTGAAAAAAAACGAAACATGTATTTTCGATACAACCTTAAGGACGAACAATGTATTCTACTCTTAATGCTATTATCAATGAGATGGAACTATTAAAGGATAAATAGGCCCAAGCCCGGTTTGTGAGTTTAGGGCCCGTTAGAGTTTCATTCATGTAATCTCTTATATATTGTGGTCAATAATAAATCATAACCAACGAGATTTTCATTGTCTAACATGATATCAGAAACCAAACCTTAACCATCTTCTCAATTAAAAAAAAAACCCCTAAACTTATTTTACTCTTTTCTCTTCCACTGCAAACTTCTCATCATTGACGGTACATTTGTTTCTAGTCCACTGCTACAACAACCTATAGCAAATCATCTTTTCTCAACTTCTCATTTATTAGTTTGACCAATAGTTTGTGTGAGAAAATTTAATCCCACGTGATTGTTTACATTTAGAAGTTCGGATTTATAATTACAAACACACAAGACAAGACACAATCTTGTTGTGAGTGAAGTAATTATCTTATTTAATCCCACGTGATTTTATTTTTGAATTGTACGAGATGGCATGGTGGGCATCATTCTTGAGCTACACCATATATCCTGCAGCATTGATTGGGTGTGTGGTAGAAGATGGGTTGAGAAGAATTGAGATCTGAAAAGAATTATCAAATACCCTCCGGTTGGTGGTGATTAAGGATTTAACAATGGTTTGATAAAAAAATGTGGTTTTATTATTGTTTTTTTCTTTATTGTTTACTTTTTTGATTGTTTACTTCTTTTTAAGTTTTGTTTTTTTCTTTAAGAGAATATATTGGTTTATTCTCTGTTACGTGATACTTTGGGTTATCCCGTCTTCCGTTACAGGATACTTTGGGTTCTCTCGTTTTTCGTTACGAGATACTTTGGGTTATTCCGTACTTCGTTACGGGATACTTTAGGTTATCCCATATGAAAATATGATACTTTGGTTTATCCTGGTTTGGGATACTTTGGTTTATCCCGTATGATGGTTATCAGTTTTGAAGATTAGTCTTCGCTTCTGTCGACTGTCTTCATCAAATAACTAGTTATTATGTTAATGTTTTTTTTTTTTTCATTTCTAGTTTACTACTCCAGTCCGAGCTTTCACGATTTTGCCGCTCGGACTGCAAAAGAGTATTAGAGGATAAATAGGCCCAAGCCCGGTTTATGAGCTTAGGGCCCGTTAGGGTTTCATTCATGTAATCTCCACACTCTGAACAGGAGAATCTATCAAAACATTATTGATGTTATAAGATATAGTAGATGAAATTCTATAAAGAAGTTAGATATGATTCATCAACAATCAATACATACACAAGCGAAGCATACGAGTGGGATACGTTATACGTAGTGTACCACCGTACCGACCCACCAGTTTTCCAAGGGGTCATTTCGTGTTGTCTTTATCGTACATTCACACAAATATCTCTTGGTCTTTATGTAATTTGTCCTTACTCTTTTTTATTATTGAGCAAAAATTTGTCAGTGCTCTCAAAGGGGTAATTTTGTATATTTGAGTCGAGTCCATATTGTGTGAACTAACGGGTACCCGCGTAATGCGGCGGCGGGTACTCGGTAACTCAATATTGTGGCGAGCAAATAGTATTCATTTATGCAACACCAAACAGTCATTTATATATAAATCCCAACTTTGACAATTATGCTTTAGACGTAACAAATGTAAGTAAAACCCATTAGAAGAACATAAAGCTTTCGATCTAACATCAATACATCATCCTCATTACATAAATCTTTTAATTAACTATTGTCTTAACACATTAATGCAGGATTTGCAAAACATACTCCATGGCTATATACACGTAGTAATCATTTTCAAATGCATTGTGAAACTGAACCACATTCTCGTGACCACTTAATGCTCGCAATATTTTAACTTCTCGCTTGACATCCTCGACATGAACCGGAAGGATCATCTGTTACAAAAATGCAAACTCCACATTATTGAGTATATAACATTTCAGAGAAATAGGTTTTCTAGTATATAACATTTTAGAGAAACAGGTTGACATTGCCAGCTCTAAACAAAAGGGTCCAAAGACCGGTTAGACCGAACAAAACCAAAAAAGCATCATTGGTCCAAAAATAAAAAATCCTGAAACCTTTAGATCTACGATTTATGAGCATCCATTGGCGTCGAGTTTCTTGAAGAAGTTGTGGGAAGTAGCTCCTGGGCTTGAAGTGAAATTAGAACTATCATTTTCCCAATATAAAAAGCTTGTAACTATTAATAGTATTTGTGGAGTTGCAGCTTTCTGTGACGAAGGATGGTTCGAGTACCGAGTTTGGGCTCGAATCTCGATCACGGAGAAACTTCCGGTATTCATAGTTATCTCTATTTATTCGATTTTCCCCCTAGCAACAACAAGAACAGTCAGATTAATAATCATTTATAAACTGCAGCAACAATACAAAATTAATACCTTCTGTAAATTACAAAAAGATTAATTATCTCTACCGATAGTGGCAATGTCGATCTTGTGTTTTAATGTGTGAGGCTTGTGAGATTGTTATGAATCTCCATTGAGCTTTTTTATACCAAGTATGTTTGGTCGGTTACAAGTATGGCTTAAATGGGCTGTTACAATATTCTAAGGCTGTTACAAATATGAATGTAAATGCATTTAAATTTTTAAATGTAACTTTTAATTATTTTTAAAGACATTTAAATGGCATTGATAAACGTCAAACGCGTGTCGTAGTAATATATAGTATATCCCGTTAGATAAGACAATTACTTTAGGAAAAATAATAGTCTATCTTCCGAGTGTCGTTTCCACAACGAGAGATGAATTGAAATTCATGAGAATGTTTCGTTTGGTGCTTGAATGACAAATATTTTGGTTTTGGTTTTAAACTATTTTTATACTAAAAATTAAACTAATATTAATTCTAAGATTAAAAACTAAAAGATTATACTAAAATTGATAAAATTGACAAATATGCTTGCTAAGTGACGTGAAATGTTCCTTAAGTGCGGGCTTAGGTTTAACGAATAAAAATCCTTAGAAAACAAATTGCAAGAAATTAAATGACCAGTAAAGTAAAATGCTTTTTAAAATAAATGACAAGTATTTAAATTGCATTAAAAGTAAATGACGGTATGTAATTTGTCTATTAATTTTTTTAAACCTTTTTAAACCGCACTTAAATTTCAAATCACTAATCACTTAGCAAACACAAGTTAAACTACTCACTACGCATGGCAAATAAAGAATAAGCAAACATTTTATAAAATAACTAATTAAATCTACACTAATTAGTTGAAAAAGGATAGAAAATGTAACCAAATTGAAGAGCCGCAAATAAACGATAACCACCCGATCTTATAAACTTAATAAACAAATAAATTTATCACTTTTAAGCTCTACTTCACTAATTAGCAAATAAAGGTGTCAACTTTATCTACTAATTACTTTCGTAAAAACTATAAAGATTAAAACTTTATCTATTTATCAACCTTATAAGACCCTTAAGCTCCGGCCTTAGATGTAGAAGGATGGAATAAGAAATAAGACATGAAAAGTTAAGACAAAACAAGCTAATAAGATGAAAACTTTTTAGAAAAATAAGCTATTTTGAAAACTAATTTTTGTAAAAATAAAACTAGATTAAATCTATATATAAAAAAAACTACTTTTGAAATAAAAACTAGAATAAGCTAAAAAGCTATCAAGGCTTTTTCGAAGAAATGATGAAGAATATAAGCTTATAAATAAGCCACTTCTCAAATAAGCTACAATTACCCTTCGAAATAAGCCCTAGCTTAATAAGCTATAAGAAAAACTAGTAAAGTTTAGAACTTTATGACTAAATAAGCTAAATAATAAGCTCTCGAAGATAAAGGTGCTCAAGACTTAATGAATAAGTCGAGTAGGAGACTCATGACACCCTTTTTAGCATTCGAATCGAGCTTAATCAAACAATAAGCACTTTTGAAAAAGTAAAGACAAGAAAAGAGAAAAAGATGAGATAAGCAAAAGCTATTTTAGAATTTATTCTAAAGACAATAAGCTAAAAGATGAAAACTTTAGATCTAAATCTACCCGAAACTAAGATGTTCAATCAAGTGAACTTGGATCGGGTATATTTAAAGATTTAGATCTAAGTAAAATAAGCTAGAATTAAAAAGCAACAAACTTTATGCTAGAAAATAAGCTAAAAATATAAGATCTATTATTTTTAGATCTAATCCACCCGAAACTAAGGTGTTCAATCAAGTGAACTCGGATCGGGTATGATTAAGGATTAGATCTATATAAAGAAAAAAATAAGCTTGAATAAAAATAAGCAATCGAAAAATAAGCTAAAATAAGCTCACTCGAAAAGCTCTAAATCGAAAACAATATAAAATAAGCTAGTCTAAATAAGCTATGGAAGTAGCTTATTAGAATATAAGCTTAAGAGATGGGATCCAAAAATAAGCTATAAGCATGAGCTTATTTGGGAATAAGCTAAAAAGAAATAAGAAAAAGACAAGAGAATAAGCATAGATAATAAGCTAAAAATAAACACCAACCTTTGAAATAAACTTCTTCATTAATAAGCTCAAGAGTTACAATAAGCTAGATCTAATAAGCTTCAATAAGCTTTTACAATAAGCCCAAAATAAACTACATTATTCTACTCCTAAAACTAACACTACAACTACTATAAAAAAAATAAACTTAAAAACTAACACTAACTAACTAACTCAAATGCTGCTGATGCGTGTGATATATATAGCCTAAAGTAGGTGGGGGTATTTTCGTCCTTTTAGGTCATCCACCACTCATATTGCTAGATCTGAGGGTATTTTGGTCTTTTTTCCTTCTACCAACCGCCTCATTATTGCCCATGATTGGCACGGATTCACGCACTCTGACCTCGTACTGACACACGCCTCCTCGGACTGACACACGCCAGATGCCACGTGTCACGCTCTGATTGGCCAGCCGCCACCTGGAACAGTACCTCGTACCTCGGACTGACACCTCTGCCTGCCACCTCGTACCTCGTACTGACATGTCAGTCTGCATCTCGTACTTACCTGCAATCTGACATTCAATCATTAGAATGCCACGTGTCACCACCAGAGTGGTGCCACGTGGCGTAAGTACTGTTCTATCACTGGAGCAACCACCGGACCACCGGTCAACGGTGGCAGTCAACGGTGGCCAACGACGGTCAACGGCGGCGAACCACCGTCGGACCACCGCCGGACCACCGGTCAACGGTGGTTGACCGCGAGTCAACAGGCGGTGTCAGGTCAAGGAATAGGCCGGGTCAGGTCAAGGAATGGGCCGGGTCTGGATCGGGTCTTGGGCGGGTCTGGATCGGGTCGGGTCTGGGTCCGCCACATGGCATGCCACGTGGTGCCACGTGACAGCTGACGTGGCAGCTGACATGGCGTGAAGGGGATAAACCCTCCGTCCATTCGAACCCTCGACCTCTTGGTTAGAGTTTTAACTCTACCAATGAAACCAACTGCGCTAGGCAGTGTTTCATTTATAATATGCAAAAATTAATATATAACCCATTATTGGCTAGGTTCAATTATACTAGTATTAAAGGTTCAAACAGGGACGAAAAATGTTCAAAATAAAAAGGGTCAAATATGAAAGGCCGGTACCGTCGGACTCGTAATTTCGTGCTCTTTCCAATGGTATGATCGAGGAAAATTAACGACTTCGTTTCGACCTCGATAAACGTGAAAACATCGTCGAAAGTCACCCGAAAATTACCGTTTTTGCTTTGTTTTCAATCCTTTGTACCTGTAAGACATAAAAACACAATACAAACATATTTGCAACATAATTACTCATATTTTAGTGTTTTAGTCCATTTATTAGCATTTTCCGAGGTACAAATGATGTGTGTTTTAGCGCACATCAGGCATAATTTTCACTCTTAGCCAATAACTTCCTTATTATAGTAATCTTTTTTACTTAAAATTTTAAGTACTTCTAATTTTAAAAATTTGCTAAATGCTTTATAAAGTAGTAGAGATAGTCCTCCACTTGTACTTTATTCAAGCATGAAATATCGAATCTTTATCTACCTCAAAGTGGACTTTTTCTTTCTCCCTTTCTTTCTATACGTAGATAAATATAATTAAAATCAAATACATCTCTATTTTATAATATCCTGGTATGGCAAATGACAAGGACGACTGCACTAACAAAGTTTAAACAAAGAGCAAATTTCTTAAATGGTCTTTTTAGAAAGATGTTTTTCAAAATGAACGGCACATATTTATTTTACTAAAATGAACTTTCTACAACTATTCGTTAGATTTAACACACTTGGTACATCAAACGACTATTAATTAGGCGCATGATGTTTATGAGGTGCGCATGATACTGTGCGACTGATGCATATGCCAAAAACAAACAAAATGCCTATGCACAGATGCATAAACTTGTGCACCTGGATGCATAAGTTTGTGCGCCTCCATGCACAAGCTTGTGCGTCAGGACGCATCTGATTTAGTGCTCATTCATGCTTATTTCGTTATTAAGTGGCTTTATTTTTTAGATATCGTGTTAGTTTAAATGTGTAGAGTTTCGGGTATTATTCGTTCAAATGCTTAATCCTTAGTTGAGTTAGCTTATGTAAATTGAAATCATGACTGATTTTCATATCGAAGCTTAATTCCTGCGTATGGTATTAGAAAGTTACATTAGGCCTCATGTAGGATAAATGAAATAATGGGCCACGTTGGGAATTAGTCCATAATTGGTTATTATGTTGTGATAGGTTATTGGGCTCATACTCACGGTTAGGGAAAATGATTTAGGAAATAGAAATTGCAATTTGAATGGTATTATTTTAACAGTTTGTTGTATGTGTGTTGCTTTGGTACCGGTCTACTCATGAGGCGTGGAGCTTAAGGGTTTATTTAGCTAGACCGACTTTGATTAGTTGTTTTAGTTAAATAAATGGGGTGGATTGTTTAAATTGCGGGTCTCCAATTCGGTTCTATTTTCTACCCTTTTTTCAATTAATTAGTGTAGTTTTTATTATTATTATTATTATTTTTTTATAATATTGTTTTAAAATTTGCTATGCTTAGTGTAGATTTAGTTTTGTCGTTAAATGCTATGTTTAATTTCGTTATGAGTAGTGAGTAGATTTATTAGAGCTTGTTAAGTGATTAGTGAATTGAGAATTAAGTGTGGACTTATAAAAGGTTTAGAAATTAATAATTTTCTGAATTATTTAGATTTGTAATTTGATTGTTTAAAGGGCAAAATCCGAAGAATAATCAAATTACACATCTAGTAATTATTTTCTTTAGATTATTTTCAAAATAAACCAACGTTGTGAGAAAATTAACTTTTCTAAAGATTATAATTCATTAATAAATCTAAATTTCAAACTCTCAATGAACTGTTTCCGTCACTAGCGAAGCATATTTGTCATTTATATCTTTTAGCTTAATTTAGTATAATCTTGTAGTTTTAAATCTTAAAATTAATATTAGTTTAATTTTTTTAGTTTAAAAAATAGTTTAAAACCAAAAGTTTAGCTTTCCTTTTATATACTTCCTTTTTTAGTAGATTTAGAAAACCAAATAAAAAACTTTTATGCTATTCAAGCTCGATTTACAACTTGAACGTAAATTTACATTCATCTCTTGTCGAGGAAATGACCCGAAAGGTTTTTGAGATTTTACTTTGGTTAAAAGTGAATTTCTTAACCCGACGGAAAATACTTAACTATACTATTATTGATTTACTTCCTCATTAGTACGCATTAATATATTATATATATTTTTATGTATTGATTTGGACGGATCAGCCAACGACGGTCAACGGCGGCGGACCACCGTCGAACCACCGTCGAACCATCGCCGGACCACCGCCGGACCATCGCCGGACCACCGCCGGACCACCGGTCAATGGTGGTTGACCGGCAGTCAACAGGCGGTGTCAGGTCAAGGAATGGGCCGGGTCAGGTCAAGGAATGGGCCGGGTCTGGATCAGGTCTTGGGCCGGGTCTGGATCGGGTCGGGTCTGGGTCCGCCACGTGGCATGCCACGTGTTGCCACGTGTCCGCTGACGTGGCAGCTGACGTGGCGTGGAGGGGATAAACCCTCCGGCGATTCGAACCCCCAACCTCTTGGTTAGAGTTTTAACTCTACCAATGAAACCAACTGCGCTAGGCAATGTTTCATTTATAATATGCAAAAATTAATATATAACCCATTATTGGCTAGGTTCAATTATACTAGTATTAAAGGTTCAAACAGGGACGAAAAATGTTCAAAATAAAAAGGGTCAAATATGAAAGGCCGGTACCGTCAGACTCGTAATTTCGTGCTCTTTCCAATGGTGTGATCGAGAAAAATTAACGACTTCGTTTCGACCTCGATAAACGTGAAAACGTCATCGAAAGTCACCCGAAAATTACCGTTTTTGCTTTGTTTTCAATCCTTTGTACTTGTAAGACATAAAAACACAATACAAACATATTTGCAACATAATTACTCATATTTTAGTGTTTTAGTCCATTTATTAGCATTTTTTGGGGTACAAATGATGTGTGTTTTAGCGCACATCAAATTCTCCCACACTAAGCTATTGCTGGTCCCACACGCAATGTAAATAAAACACGCCCGGAAATAAATAATTAAATCCCCTTTTTAACTTATGACCCCTCACAATCAAACAAGAACAGAAAAGGTCCATTTAAGAAGGTTCAAAAATCATTTATTTCGAAAGCGCCCCCGTTTTAACCATTTATTCAATAAAAAACTAAGATAAAATTTATAACATTTATTCAAAAGTCTTTAAGAGTAGGAGTTCATCATCCCTGATTTTCACAATCCCCAAACTAAGCTTAAAACGAAATCACAGTTAAATATAAGATTAGATGCTAACACTACTCATAAATGCTAATTGTGTAAGTATAAACTTAACTTTTCGCTCCCTTTTTCCTAATTTCCTCTAAGGAGTTTTTGATTTTTGGTGTCAAATACAATTTGTGGTCTTATTTAGATAAAAAACCCGGTTTTAGACCACAATTATGTTTGAAATCGTTTCAAGATACGATATGGTGAGAATAAGGTCCACATTAAGGTTCTAATTTCACATGATTTAGGGGTTATCCTTTTTATTTCATCCGCAACAACTCAACTACGAGTCCAGAGACGGAGGCTTTATTTAGATAACCCCGGAGTCAAAATTTGGCTTTATACTTATTATTATTGCAACATTATTAAACCTCGGTCCTTTAGAAGACTGCAACATCGGTTGTGAGCCGGCAAGATGCAGCAAACATATTTCGACCTCGGTAATTTCCTCGACCTTTTAGAAGGCTGCAACATCGGTTGTGAGCCGACAAGATGCAGCAAACTTTTATCAGTCTCGGATTATTACTATGTGCCTTATTTAGAAGACTGCAACATCGGTTGTGAGCCGGCAAGATGCAGTAAACTTTTATCAGCCCACAGTTTTATTATTATTATTACCTCCACCCTTTAAACGACTGTCACATCGGTATGCGAGCCGACCATGATCCAGAAGTCTTATTTCGGCTTCGGTTTATTACATAACATTTATTATTATTAGCCAAATTTCAAATCATGTGGTCTTTTAAAAATGCCATCGTTATGCGATGTATGTCGTCACCGACCATGGTCAGGAGTCTATTTCCCCATAACACTAACAAAACCTCGATGTGTACCTTACTTTCACCAGAAGGAATCTCTACGAAGTGATTTAAACTAAGAATCGCAAAAACCTAAAGCACTTTCCTTTTATTCAACATTTATAGCGTTTAGTAGCTGATGGGCAGCAAAAAGCCACAATTAACCTCTATAGAGCTCTAAGAGTTGCCAACCTACTCCACGTTAGAATCTAACTTATATCAAACTCTATCATTTTTCGTTCTTTGCAAAATTTTAAAGTTAAGCAAACGCTAAGTCTCGAAAGCTAAGGGGAAAGCTAGAGTTCAAAACTCGGTCAAGTCAAAAGCTACCTAATTCTACGGGCCTACTTATTTCTATACTTTAATATTTTCATCATTTTATATATGTATATATATAATAAAACAATAAATTTTTTTAAAATTTTTTGGTCAAAACGGGGTTGCGTGGGAACACAAATAGGCACAGGTTATGATCACATTTTGATAGAAATCCCCCACATCTCTTAGAATGGAAACATTGGCCTCAATGCGGCGTTTAAAAAATGTCAGGGTTTTACCCCCACACTTAGGAACGAAAAAGGCAAATGCAAAAAAAATTCCAAGTGTGAAAGGGGAAACAATATATATATACATGATCAGGATTGAGGATTCCAAAATAAGCAAAAGATCGAAGACCGGATGATTGGAGGATTGAAAACAAGCACGGGTCTTCATGATCTTGAGGAATCCTGCAAACAAAAACAATACACAAACCAAAGAAAGAAGCACGCCCCCACACTTGGGCTATAAAATCACACATTATTTATTAAGAAAATAGAAAGAAATAAAAGACACGGGTGCTCCCCGGAGAAAGCGCTTGTTTTTGTGAGAGTCTCTAGCTTGGACTCTCTCTGAAATTCCTTTGTCCTCGGGCATAAACAGATTGAATAGAAAAATCACTAACCGGATTTTTCATGAGCACGCTTAGACGAAGAAAATGAAAAAAGTAGAAATGTCGGGGTCAAAAATTGTGTCTTCATTCCCGGAAGAGAAAAGACAATAAGAAATCACCGGATAAGTGAAATAAGGAAGGAAGGTTCGGATAATGAGGTCCGAATCTATCAAAAGGGTGGGATGGGTGGGTAACACATTAGGCACATGAACACGAGGTTCTCCCATAACAACGTTGGTCAACTCACCCTGATCGGGCTCAATCTCAAAATGAAACGAATCATACTCGGGAAGAGAGTTATTAGCATGAGTAGTGATACTGCCACTACTCGTTTCTTCCGTATGATCGCTAAAAGACTCGAATTCGGGTAAAGAATTATCCGAATAAGAGAGAGAAGTATCGGACTTCTCAAAGAAAGAGTTACTATCGGGGATAGGAAATGGAGAAGTAGACTTGAGCACACAATTAGGAGTGGAGTTATCATTCAAAGATTCGATATTAGCAATAAGACGATTGATGTTCAATAATTTCTCTCGAAGAATAACGTCTTGGATTTGAAGAATATTTTCTAAGTCAAACTCTTCCTTCTGTGAACAAACTATCATTCACTCTCCTCTACGCTTAACGTACCCGATGTCTCAAAATCATCGTCATCACTTTCTTGAAGTACCATCATCGTCTTGGATCGGATAAATCTCGATGATCGTTCAAACGCATCAAGTGGAAGGATCTTCACAAACGGGCACATCACACGTATCTTCGGAAATACCCTCGAACTCACTTGGGATTGGGACAAGGTTCTCAACACTAGACTTTATTAATTCGTCTGATTCCATTTCCGGAATAGTGCTAAGATGCTCGTCCCCCATACTTAGAGAGTTATCGGGCTCCTCGATCGGTAAGTCGGGTGTGATTGCTTTAGGCTTGCTATATATAATAGTATACTCATCATCGTCATTGTCGTAGAAAATAGGACGATTCCAGCTTGGACAATTAATATATTCTGATAGCTCTTCACTAATATTTCGCACATCTTCAAGGAGTTTACTCATCAATTCTTGAATATCCTCTTGTTGATATTGCTTGTCCGTCAAAGCATCTTTAATTTTGCCAAAACTTTCCCAAGCTATCAATATAACCTTTGGTGTTAATCCAAAAGGTATACGATGAATTCCTTAAGAAGGTGCAAACGTCTTTCAAAAAGTTGTCTCTTAGACTTCTCATCGTAATCATTAGAAAAAATTCCAATATGGAATAAAACTTTGAGCTGCCGTCTCCTTCTTCTCTTGTTGATTTCCTTTAAGAATTCAAAAATCATTCACGAGTTTAAGAAGCAATTCTTGCATAACTTCAGGTTGATTCTACTCTTCTTCTATAGCTTGCTTAATAGTAAGAAATCTCTTCTCAGCTAGCAATAACGCCATGCACTTTTCATTAGGAGGTATATGATCATAATCCTTTAAAAAGGCTTGTATAGCTTCCATTAAGTCTTCTCGAGCTTGCAAAATTTCTTTATTCGTTTCTTGAGGAGGATAATTGACGGGAAACTGCGGGGGTTGAAATTGGTCAAAACCAGAAGGATTAGATTTATAGAAATCTTGGTTCATTGGTTGACACTGAAAAGTCGCATGAGGACCCCCGCAGTTTTCACAACAAAGGTTTTGTTGTGGAAAACTTGGTGAAGTTAGTGGAAAATTATTATCGAAGTTTTGATTGTAACAAGGGTCCGGATTAGAATTAAACGGAACTTGTGTTGGACAATCGTAACCAAAATGAGCATCGTTTCCACATAACTCACAAAAGTTCGTCTCGTACCGGGGTTGTGGAGGGTAGTCGGAAAAATTTTGAGATTCATTGAAAGAGTTTGGATTTGGATTATAATCGAATGAATTTCCATCTCTTGAAGCGCAAAATGAACAAAATCCTCCTCTTAACGGGCCTTCACACCCACAACAAGTGACTGGCTTTCCATCACCATAAGTGCAATTTAAACAAGTTCCAAGTAGAAGATTAACACCACACTGCGAACATGTACATATATAACAATAAAAGCCATCACATGGTTGTCCACATCCCGTACACTCACGTTGGTTAAATGACGTCATAAGAAAGAATTAAACAATTTAGAGGGTTAAGAAAAGAATTAAATGGATAAGAACAAAAAGAAGATTATTTTTGTTTTTTTTTTTTACAATATATTTTATTAAAGGACAAAATGATATCGAATAACTTAAACCTAATAATCAACAAGCTTCACGGTAGATCTCTAAAAGTGTTTAACTTTCAAAGGTGAGCCGTATATCGCAAGTGACACAAAAGACAAGTTTTTGAAACTTTGGTTCAGGAACTTATTACTGGATAATACTTCAGTTGAAAGTATTATATGTTGGTGTTCTTTTACCAACTTGGTAACTTTTATTTCTTTTTATGGACAATGTTTTTATTTTTAATTTTTTTTTCTTTTACTTTTTTTTAAGAAAATAATTTTTTTTTGTATTTTTATATTTTTATAAAGAAAAATAAATTCTCAGGGAAGGTTCTTCAAGGCTAAAACACAAACAATCTCGTAAAAAATCGCTACACCTCTCCCCGGCAACGACGCCATTTTGATAAACGTCAAACGCGTGTCGTAGTAATATATAGTATATCCCGTTAGATAAGACAATTACTTTAGGAAAAATAATAGTCTATCTTCCGAGTGTCGTTTCCACGGCGAGAGATGAATTGAAATTCATGAGAATGTTTCGTTTGGTGCTTGAATGACAAATATTTTGGTTTTGGTTTTAAACTATTTTTATACTAAAAATTAAACAAATATTAATTCTAATATTTAAAACTACAAGATTGTACTAAAATTGATAAAAATGACAAATATGCTTGCTAAGTGACGTGAAATGTTCCTTAATTTTTAAGTGCAGGCTTGGGTTTAACGAAATAATAATCCTGTAGAAAAACAAATTGCAAGAATTAAATGACCAGTAAAGTAAAAATGCTTTTTTAAATATAAATGACCAGTATTTTAAATTGCATTAAGGTAAATGACGGTATGTAATTTGTCTATTAATTTTTTTAAACCTTTTGAAAACCGCACTTAATTCAAAATCACTAATCGCTAGCAATACAAAGTTTAAACTACTCATACGCATGCAATAAAGAATAAGCAAACATTTAAAAAATAAACCAATTAAATCTCACTATTTAGTTGAAAAAGGATTTAGAAATTGTAACCAATTGAAGAGCCGAACAATAAAACGATAACCACCCAATCTGTATAAACTTAATAAAACAAATAAATTATCACTTTTATGCTCTTACTTACTAATTAGCAAATAAAGGTGTCAACTTTATCTACTAATTACTTTCATAAAAACCATAAAGATTAAAACTTTATTTATTTATCAACTTTATCAGACCTTTAAGCTCCGCCTTAGATGTAGAAGATGAATAAGAAATAAGACATAAAAGTGAAGACAAAACAGCTAATAAGATGAAAACTTTTTAGAAAAATAAGCTATTTTGAAAACTAATTTTTGTAAAAATAAAACTAGATTAAATCTATATACATAAAAAAAACTACTTTTGACATAAAAACTAGAATAAGCTAAAAGCTATCAAGGATATTTTTCGAAGAAATGTGAAGAATATAAGCTTATAAATATGCCACTTCTCAAATAAGCTCAATTACCCTTCGAATAAGCCTAGTTAATAAGCTATAAGAAAAACTAGTAAGTTTAGAACTTTATGACTGAATAAGTAAATAATAAAGCTCTCGAAGATATAAGGTTGCTCAAGACTCATGAATAAGTCGAAGAGTAGGAGACTCTGACACTCTTTTTAGCATTTCGAATCAAGCTTAATCAAACAATAGCATTTTTTGAAAAAGTAAGAAATGAAAGGAGAAAATGATGAGGATAAGGCATGCAGCTATTTTAGAATTTATTCTAACGACAATAAGCTAAAAAGATGAAAACTTTAGATTCCTAAATCTACCCGAAACTTAAGATGTTCAATCAAGTGAACTTGGGACTGGGTATATTTAAGATTTAGATCTAAGGAAAAATAAGCAGAATTAAAAATCAACAATTTTATGCTAGAAAAATAAGCTAAAAATATAGATCTATTATTTTAGATCTAATCACCCGAAACTAAGGAGTTCAATCAAGTGACTCAGATTCGGGTATGATTAAGGATTAGATCTATATATATATTCTTATATAAAATCAGCTTGAATAAAAATAAGCAAATCGAAAAAATAATCACTCGAAAGCTCTAAATGTCAAAAACAATATAAAATAAGTAGTCTAAATAAGCCTATGGAAGTAGCTGTATTAGAATATAAGTTTAAGAGATGGGATCAAAAATAAGCTATAAGCATAAGCTATTTTTGGAAAATAAGCTAAACAAGAAATAAGAAAAAAGACAGAGAGATAGCATTAAATAATAAGCTAAAAAAAAACACCAACCCTTTGAAAAAATAACTTCTTCATTATAAGCTCTTAAGAGTTACATAAGCTAGATCTAATAAGCCTTCAATAAAGCTTTTACAATAAGCCCAAAATAAAACTTACATTATGTTAATCCTAAAACTAACACTAACTACTATAAAAAAATAAACTTAAAAACTAGCACTAACTAACTAACTCAAATGCTGCTGATGCGTGTGATATATACAGCCTAAAGTAGGTGGGGGTATTTTCGTCCTTTTAGGTCATCAACCATCATTTTGTAGATCCTGAGGGGTATTTTGTTCTTTTTTTCCTTTCTCTATCCAACCGCCTCATTATTGCCCATGATTGGCACGGATTCACGCACTCTGACCTCGTACTGACACACGCCTCCTCGGACTGACACACGCCAGATGCCACGTGTCACGCTCTGATTGGCCAGCCGCCACCTGGAACAGTACCTCGACCTCGGACTGACACCTCTGCCTGCCACCTCGTACTTCGTACTGACATGTCAGCTGACATGTCAGTCTGCACCTCGTACTTACCTGCAATCTGACATTCAATCATTAGAATGCCACGTGTCACCACCAGAGTGGTGCCACGTGGCGTATGTACTGTTCCGTCACCGGAGCAACCACCGGACCACCGGTCAACGATGGTCAACGGCGGCGGACCACCGTCGAACCACCGTCGGACCACCGTCGGACCACCGGTCAACGGTGGTTGACCGCTAGTCAACAGGCGGTGTCAGGTCATGGAATGGGCCGGGTCAGGTCAAGGAATGGGCCGGGTCTGGATCGGGTCGGGTCTGGGTCCGCAACATGGCATGCCACGTGGTGCCACGTGTCAGCTGACGTGGCAGCTAACGTGGCGTGGAGGGGATAAACCCTCCGGCGATTCGAACCCCCGACCTCTTGGTTAGAGTTTTAACTCTACCAATGAAACCAACTGCGCTAGGCAGTGTTTCATTTATAGTATGCAAAAAATTAATATATAACCCATTATTGGCTAGGTTCAATTATACTAGTATTAAAGGTTCAAACAAGGACGAAAAATGTTCAAAATAAAAAGGGTCAAATATGAAAGGCCGGTACCGTCGGACTCGTAATTTCGTGCTCTTTCCAATGGTGTGATCGAGGAAAATTAACGACTTCGTTTCAACCTCGCACTAAACGATGGTGAGATAAAACGTCGTCGAAAGTCACCGGAAATTACCGATTTTGCTTTGTTTCAGTCCTTTTGTACCTTGTTAAGACATAAATACACAAATACAAACATATTGAACTTTATTATCATTATTTTAGTGTTTTAGTCTTTTTTTTTTTCCTTTTATTACATTTTCCGAGGTTACAAATGATGTGCTGTTTTAGGGCACGTCAGGCATAATTTTCACTCTTAGCCAATAACTTCCTTATTATAGTAATCTTTTTTACTTAAAATTTTAAGTATTTCTAGTTTTAAAAATTTGCTAAATGCTTTATAAAGTAGTAGAGACAGTCCTCCACTTGTACTTTATTCAAGCATGAAATATCGAATCTTTATCTACCTCAAAGTGGACTTTTTCTTTCTCCCTTTCTTTCTATACGTAGATAAATATAATTAAAATCAAATACATCTCTATTTTATAATATCCTGGTATGGCAAATGACAAGGACGACTGCACTAACAAAGTTTAAACAAAGAGCAAATTTCTTAAATGGTCTTTTTAGAAAGATGTTTTTCAAAATGAACGGCACATATTTATTTTACTAAAATGAACTTTCTACAACTATTCGTTAGATTTAACACACTTGGTACATCAAACGACTATTAATTAGGCGCATGATGTTTATGAGGTGCGCATGATACTATGCGCCTGATGCATATGCCAAAAACAAACAAAATGCCTATGCACCGATGCATAAACTTGTGCACCTGGATGCATAAGTTTGTGCGCCTCCATGCACAAGCTTGTGCGTCAGGACGCATAAGTGTGGTGCACTTGATGCATCTCTTATGAATGTGCACATGATGCATATATTGTGGGCCGGGATGCATAAGTATTGTGCACTTGATGCATAAGCTTGTAAAACCAAGTGTGTGTCTGGATGCATCTTTATCACTTGGTGCTAGTGTATGTAATTAAAACTTTGGAAGTGAATGAATGTGTATTGATGTATGTATTTTTTTTTAAAGACAAACATTTTTTTAGGAAAAAAAATAAGATGGAATGAAACTAAAAATGCACTTTTCACTGACATGAATACATGAAAAAATAAAAAGTGTGTTTGGTTCATTTCGTGAATCAATGAATATTGGTTCATTTTGATAAAAGTATTATATTATTAGATCACTTAAGTAATTACTTTTTATTAAATTAATTACCAGAAAGTAAAGTGAAGAACCAAATATGCATAGTTCATGCATTGGTATGCATAACCTTGTGCATCAGTGTGCATAGCCTTATGCGCTGGTATGCATAACCTAAGTGCGCTTTAGTTCATTTTGATAAAGTGAATTCTTTTGGTCCAAATCGATAAAAGCGGTATGCAATCAGACTTGTTTGGTAATTATCTCTTAAACAAAATACTTTTTTATTCTTTAACAAACCATATACTTATTGACATGCTCAATCTTACATCACATACCTCTTAGTCTCTTATTATTAAAAAACTACAACTAAAATGTTATGAATCTAATTATTAAAAGAGATACTAAAAAATTAGGGTGCGTTTGTTTCATGGGTTTTGAGAGATTTATATGGGCTTCACAGTTAAAAATTCAGTTTGGTATATGATTTAGCTACAAGGAATGAAATTATACTATTAAAACTGAATCTAACTAGAAAGTATTAGTGAATAAATAGGTTTCAGCTCGTTTGTGAGTTTAGGGTATTAGGGTTTCACCATTATAAATAATGGTCATTAATAAGAGCACTAGGTATGGTTTTGGTGCCATGGCTTGAGCCATAACCAAAAATGCATTTTTTCCCACAACACCAAAAACTCTCATAACACCAAAAAGTGGCTCCTTGTTAACACCATATTTTTTGGTGTTATGGGAGGACCCCACTTTTAAAAAAAATAAAAAATTTATACACGCGAAAACGCGAGACCCGAAAACGCGAGACGCGGTACAGCGTCTCGCGTTTTCGGGTCGCGTTTTCGCCCACCATCTCGGCTGGTGGTGGCGGCGCAAGACCCGAAAACGCCACCCACGGTGTGGTTGTCGCGCCGTGGGCTGGCGTTTTCGTCCATGGCTCAAGCCATGACTCAAGCCATGACTCACCATACCTTGTGCTCTAAGATTATAAAATACAGGGTTTTCATTGTCTAACATGGTATCATGAGCAGGTATAATCTTGAGACCTAATCGGTTATCAAGTCGTCAATTCTATACCGCCCCGTTAAACCTCTTTATCTTCTGTCTCAAAACCCTAGCCACCACAAAAAAACCTTACATTCGTTTGTTTATTTTTATTTGTGTTGGTGATTTGTGCTAGGTCACAGATCCACACGATCATATGTTTTTATTTAATTGTGTTGGTGATTTGTGCTAAGGTCACAAATCCACACGATCGTGATTTGTGTTGGTGATTTGTGCTAAGGTCACAAATCCACACAACTGTGATTTGTGTTGGTGATTTGTGCTAAGGTCACAAATCCACACAATCGTGATTTGTGTTGGTGATTTGTGCTAAGGTCACAAATCCACACAATCATATGTTGTTGTTCGTGCTTCGGTTATATTGGTTTATCCAGGTTTATCAGTTCGTGACTTCAAGTTTGAAGATTGTTTGAAGACGCTTGTTGTCGGATGTCTTCATCAAGTTATGCTTTTATTATTTTAATGTTTTGTCTTTTTTTCTTTTCTAGTTTACTACTCCAGTCCGAGCTTTTGCGATTTCGCCGCTCGGACTGTGAGGAAGTATTAGTGAATAAATAGGCCCAAGCCCGTTTGTGGGTATAGGGTATTAGGGTTTCACCATTATAAATAATGGTCACTAATAAGATTATACCTACGGGGTTTCAATCAGTTAACAGTAAGGCGAGTTCTCTCTTCAATACTATTATAATTTGTTTTTTTATAAAATCTTCAACATAAAATACACTTTTATATTATTTAATATTGAACAAAATGCATAATACATCATGTGGTTTTTAAAAAGACCGTTTCACGTCCCTGTCTCACACTTCGCTCAATTTTCATCATTTCATTAGTAAAAGTGAGCTACCGTACATCCCTGAGGATGAACGGTGCAAATATTTTGTTATTTAAAGGGGAAAAATGCTGCTTACGTGAGGATGTGAGACGGACTTTTTACAAACATAGGGATGTAATTTTGCCTTACTTTTTCCCCTTTAACTGACAAAATATTTGCACGTTCCTTATCATAGCAAATAGGAATCTTCCAATATCGATCTTTAGCCGCTTGATCTTCCACAATTCGCCTTTCTTCTTCCTTCTTTTGCATAATTTGACCAACCATATCACATATGGATGTCATTTGCTCCATAAGCTTATTTTGAGAATTTAGAAACTCATTTTGAGTATTGAAGATTGTATGATTGACGGTATATTGTGGGGTTTGAGTTTGGTCAAAGCTGAAAGAATTAGAATCATAACAAGAATTTTGCTCATGATAATAGTCTTCATTCAGCGTTTGACCATTGAAAAGTCCTTGTGAGGACCCCCATAGATCTTCACAACAAGGATTTGTTGTGGATTACTTAGTAAGTTTGTGGAAATAATCAAAGTTTTGATTGAAACACGGGTCCTGATTGTAGACAAACGGGACTTGAGGTGGACAATCATAACCGTAATAAGAATCGTTCCCACATAACTCACAAGAGTATGGTACGTATTAGGGTTGTGGAGGGTGGTTTGCAAAACTTGGAGAATCGTTAGAAGAGTACGGAGTTGAAAAATTGATTGGTGTTCCATTTCCAACAGTACAATAAAAACAAACTCCATCCATATCATTTACAACCCCATTTGTTGGCATGTACCCAAAAGACATTTTGTTGGCCAACTTGCAAATTGTAAGATCTCATTAAGGTTTTGATGAAGCATGGTTCTTGGATTAGGAGATACATCGGATCTTTTGGTGGACATTATAACCAATATAAGCATCGTTCCCACAAGACTTGCAAGTACATCGTTGACAAAAGATATCGTCTAACGAATCCCCACACTTGTAACAACAATTGTGGTTAATTTGTAGAGGACTTTGCGAAGAATTTACACCGGGGTCTTGATTGAAGACGAATGGCTCTCGAGGTGCACTAACAACGTTGGTGTTATGATAAGATTACTCAGAAGTGTTTAGAATTTCGTTTTTATCATGAATTGTATACCAACCTTCATTCAAACACTTTCGCACAAAAGCACAAGATCGACAATATAGACCATCAACCGGGTCTCCACAAGTTGCACAATTCTGAGGAGGTTTAGGAACAAGAATCTTGTCTTCAAGACTCCCTTTTGAACAACCACAGTTTCTAGTGTACAAAGCTCCAACAAGACGAACATTCTTTAATCGTGAAAAGGGGATTCAAACGATAATCGAGGACGCCTAAGAAATTAACCAATAATGAGAGGGTTTTAAGAAAAGATTAAATAGGATAGGAAAAAAAGATGAGTATTTTTGGTTTTTTCACAAGTTTATTTTCACAATCTAATTTTAACGGACAACGAGAATATACAACTGTACCAAATATCAAACTTACTTCACGGTAGCTCTTAAAATTTTTACTTTTTAAGGTGAGCCGTATTTCGTAAAGAGACACAAATGGTAAAGTTTTTAAATCTATTATTTCGGTTGGGAACTTATTTAAGATAATACCTTAGTGAAGGTATATTTTGGTTGCTTTAAGCTGAAGAGTTTGATGAATTCAAGCCCAGAAGAGATCCGATCATGACTGGCTGTAAGATTGACACATGAAGAGCAAGAAAAGTACACAATTGAAGAAAGAGCCAGATTGTTAGCAGAATTCTTTGAAAGAAGAAAGAAACAATTGGCAGCAGAAAGAGCAGAGGCAATAAGGAACAAACCACCTACAAGAAACTCAGTCAGAGATCAGATGATTACTTACCTAAACATATGGGTAAGTACACTCATCAACAACTAAAGCACAAGAACTTTAAAGAAGTTCAGAAGTTATATGAAAGAGAGAAGAAGTGGATTGATGACTTTAAGCCTATAGATGATGACAGTCAACAGCAAGCAGAAAGCACTAAAAAGAGACCAAGAGCAGATTCTGAAGAAGAAAGTTCCAAGAAACAGATAACTAGATATAAATGATAATGATGGGCTGAAAAAGAGAGAAGCTTAAGAATTATGGATGTAGTTCCAAGGGATGATGTCTATGATGTTGAATTCTGCCACCAAATTATCCAAAGTGTTGATTGGAAGACACATATTTTAAATGAAACTCTGATGTATTATCACATCATCAGCAGCATAATGGAAGTTCCAAGCGAATAACAAGATATTCAGTGAGATCTTGATATTTTGAACAGACAAGATGATAGATTTACATAGTTGGTAAATGAAAGTATGAGAACTACAAGTCTAAAGGATATGACTTGTTACTGTTGGGAGATCTGAAGACCTTATATGAGCTAATGAAGAAGGATGAAATATGGAAGAATCAACAGGACTACAACTTTGATAACTGGACATTGTTTTTGACGCATGTGAAGTTCATGTACTGTTATGAATACTGATGTTTTGCTATCACATGAGATTGAGAAGAAATATCCTCACTCCAAGGAACTGCTTTTAAGATGCTAAACCGAAGACTAAGAGGTTATTATAAAGTGAAATAATCATTTGAGATTCTCAGATTTACAAAGATTACAACTCAGAGTAAAAAAGTTGGATACATCCTCCTAATGATCAAGATGCTGATACTAAAGAAACTTGATGATTAACAAGGTGAATATCAAGTTTAGATGGGGATTGTTAGGAATTGAAGGCTTTTGAAGTTACTACTGATAGTTTTGGAAGTTAATACTGCTGGTTCAAGATTGTGCTGCTGTTGAAATTTAAAGAAAATATTCAAAGTTGATTAGTACTGCAGCTATAATAGTTAGTGCTAATAGTACATTGTATAGTACTAGCCCGTATAGTTAGTACGGGTAGTTAAAACTTAATGTGGTTATCTCGTATAGTTAGTACTACTATTATGATATGCATGGGTTAAATTAGGAATAGATATGCATATCATTATACGCATTTTGTAAGCCTGATAAACGTCAAACGCGTGTCATAGTAATATATAGTATATCCCGTCAGATAAGACAATTACTTTAGGAAAAATAATCGTCTATCTTCCGAGTGTCATTTCCATGGCGAGAGATGAATTGAAATTTATGAGAATGTTTCGTTTGGTGCTTGAATGACAAATATTTTGGTTTTGGTTTTAAACTATTTTTATACTAAAAATTAAACTAATATTAATTCTAAGATTAAAAACTAAAAGATTATACTAAAATTGATATAAATGACAAATATGCTTCTAATGACGTGAAATGTTCCTAATGCGCTTTAGTTAACGAATAAAAATCCTTAAAAAGCAAGTTTACCAAAGAAATTAAATGACAAGTAAAGTAAAATATTTTTTTATAATAAATGACAAGTATTTAAATTGTATTAAAAGTAAATGATGGTATGTAAATTGACTATTACTTTTTTAAACCTTTTTAAAACCGCACTTAAATTCCAAATCACTAATCACTTAGCAAACACAAGATAAACTACTCACTACGCATGGCAAATATCAAATAAGTAAACATTTTATAAAATAACAAATTAAATCTACACTAATTAATTGAAAAATGATAGAAAATAAAACCAAATTGAAGAGCCGCAAATAAACGATAACCACCCGATCTTACAAACTTAAGAAACAAACAAGTTTATCACTTTTAAGCTCTACTTCACTAATTAGCAAATAAAGGTGTCAATTTTATCTACTAATTACTTTCATAAAAACTATAAAGATAAAAACTTTATCTATTTATCAACCTTGTAAGACCTTTAAGCTCCGGCCTTAGATGAAGAAGGATGGAATAAGAAACAAGACATGAAAAGTTAAGACAAAATAAGCTAATAAGTTGAAAACTTTTTAGAAAAATAAGCTATTTTGAAAACTAATTTTTTTTTTGTAAAAAATAAAACTAGATTAAATTTATATAAAAGAAAACTACTTTTGAAATAAAAACTAGAATAAGCTAAAAAGCTATCAAGGCTTTTTCGAAGAAAGGATAAAGAATAAAAGCTTATAAATAAGCCACTTCTCAAATAAGCTACAAATACCCTTCGAAATAAGCCCTAGCTTAATAAGCTATAAGAAAAACTAGTAAAGTTTAGAACTTTATGACTAAATAAGCTAAATAATAAGCTCTCGAAGATAAAGGTGCTCAAGACTTAGTGAATAAGTCGAGTAGGAGACTCGACCCCCTTTTTAGGCATTCAAATCAGCTGAAATCAAACTATAAGCTTTTGTGAAAAAGTAAAGACATGAAAAGAGAAAAAAGATGAGATAAGCAAAATCTATTTTAGAATTTATTCTAAAGACAATAAGCTAAAAGATGAAAACTTTAGATCTAAATCTACCCGAAACTAAGATGTTCAATCAAGTGAACTTGGATCGGGTATATTTAAAGATTTAGATCTAAGAAAAATAAGCTAGAATTAAAAAAAACAAACTTTATGCTAGAAAATAAGCTAAAAATATTAGATCTATAATTTTTAGATCTAATCCACCCGAAACTAAGGTGTTCAATCAAGTGAACTCGGATCGGGTATGATTAAGGATTAGATCTATATAAAAAAAGCTTGAATAAAAATAAACAATCAAAAAATAAGCTAAAAATAAGCTCACTCGAAAAGCTCTAAATCGAAAACAATATAAAATAAGCTAGTCTAAATAAGCTATGGAAGTAGCTTATTAGAATATAAGCTTAAGAGATGGGATCCAAGAATAAGCTATAAACATGAGCTTATTTGGAGATAAGCAAAAGATAAGAAGGAGAGATAAGAAAATAAGCATAAGAAATAAGCTAAAAGTAACACCAACCTTTACCAAAGAAAAGCATCTTCATTAAACTATAATAAGGCATTACAATAAATTGAGGATAAGCTAAAAAGCTTTTACAATAAGCTAGACTAAAAAGCTAGAAAGACATAAAAATAAGCTATACTACTCCTAAATTTATACTACTCTACTTGAAATTAAATCTTAAATTTCTAACACCATAACTTCACAGCTCTGTTTTATTTAATAGCCTCTAAGTGGGAGGGGTATTTTCATCCTTTTAGGTCATCCACACTCAGAATGCTAAGGAGATCTAAGGTATTTGGTCTTTTTGCCTTCTACCAACCGCCTTATTATTGCTCATTATTAGCACGGATTCACGCACTCTGACCTCGTACTGACACACGCCTACCTCGTATTGACACACGCCAGATGTCACGTGTCACGCTCTGAGTTGGCCAGCCGCCACCTAGACAGTACCTCTAAAACCTCGGACTGTACACATTTGCCTGCCACCTTGTACCGTACCTTTGTACCTACCACACCTGCAAACAATATTAGTATGCCACGTGTCCCCATCCTGAGTGTGCCACGTGGCGTAGGTACTGTTCCGTTATCGTCACCGGAGTCACCACCGGACCTTCGGTCAACGGCGGCAGTCAACGGTTGCCAATGACGGTCAACAGCGGTCGGACCATCGCCGGACCACCGGTCAACCACCGGTCAACCACCGGTCAACGTGGTTGACGGCTAGTCAACTGGTGGGCCAGGTCAGGTCTTGGGCCGGGTCAGGTTGGTCTTGAGTCGGTCTTGGTCGGGTTTGAATCAGGTCGGTCTGGGTCCGCCACGTGGCATGCCACGTGGTGCCACGTGTCAGCTGACGTGGCGTGGAGGGGATAAACCCTCCTGCATGAATCGAACCCACGACCTCCCGGGTAGAGTCTTAAGCAACTACAAGAAACCATCTGCGCTAGCAATGGTTTCAATAATATTATACAAAATTTAATATATAACCTCTTTATTGGCCAGGTTTATTTATATTACATTAAAAGGTTCAAACAGGGCGAAAAAGGTTCAAAATAAAAAGGTTCAATTTGAAAGGCGGTACGGTAGACTTTGTATTTTCGGTGCCTTTCTAATGTGTGATCGAGGATAATTTAACGACTATTCGTTTCGACCTTGTACACGTGAAAACGTCATCGAAACTCATCCAAAACTTACCGTTTTTGCTTTGTTTTCAATCCTTTGTTACCTGTAAACATAAAAACATAATACAAACATATTTGCAACATATTTATCCATATTTTAGTGTTTTAGCCCGTTTATTAGCATTTTATGGGGTACAAATGATGTGTGTTTTAGCACATATCAAAGCCCATTAGGGTTTCCTTAGTGTATAAAAGGAACCCTAAGACATAAATCTAGATATCAGTCTTTCATAGTTTTTCATAGCTTCAAAGTTGTAAACCCTAACACTGTCAAAGAGTGTTCGTATTAATATATTGGAGCTTATTGTTTTGGTTATATTTCTGTGTGTTAAACATTCATTACTGTTATTCTTCTTAGTGGCATAAACTAGATTCCGCATAGTTTATATCATACACTCAAAGTTTCAATCTTAGTGCCTTTGAATTTATCCAATGATACTAAACCTTACATCAAGCTAAAGAGTTCAATATCTGTTCATTGGGATCAATAGTTATTGAAAAAGACCCAAGGGCGACTGGTAATGTGTGTGTGTTGTGTAAGGGAGGTTACAAGTTTGAGTCCTGTGACTTACCTTTTTGTAAAAACATTTGTTTTTATTTTTATTTTTGAAAAAGCTAAATAATAAGCAAAAATAAGTAACTTTAATAAAGGAACTATTGACAGAACTTATTTATAAGCTAGATAAAGCACAAAAGAGATGAAAGTTTGACTACCTTAAGACATAATTGCTTGAGTTGAAAAGATATAGCTTTTGGACACAATAAGCTAGAAACAAACTTAACCCTAGACCTAATAAGCACTTGTTACAAATAATAAGCAACCAAAATAAGCTGAAAAGCACCTAAAGCTATTAAGACAGTTTGACACAAAAACCACTTTTAAAGGACTTTTGACACATTTTAAGCTTAGATTTAAAACAATTAAGCACTTGAAATAAGCTGAAAACTAAAAACAGACAAAGACTTATACTCTAAAAATACAAATAAGCTTGAATGAAGCACATCAGTTTAGAAAATAAGCTAGAAAAAATGAGATGAAAGTGGCAGACTACACTACTATTTTTGGCTTTTTAAAAATTAATGACTACTTTAATCTTAAAATTAAGACTTATAGCATTTAAGTTGTATTGTAGTCTTCGGTTATCGATGCATGCATGTTGGTGTCTGACTTTTATGTGATTTAATAGGCTAATGGTGTTTTTTATTGATAATTAAGTTAATAACCAATGTCCATTCATTGAACACGAAAGAGTAAATTAATTATGTAAGTATAAAATATTTTTGTTAAATAATTTAGTAGAGTGTAACGTAAGTAAAAGTAAATTGGCTTTTTAATTTTTTGTTACGTTATGAAATCATGCACAGGTAGCCAAAACTCTCCATCTTTGTCAAACAATATCAATTAACTAAGGAAAACATACCTTTAATATGTTTATGTCCTCCAAAGTGTAAAACTATTACATTATATTGCAGCAAAGTCTTGTTCTTATGAGCAAGTATAAATTTGCTAAAGCAAGTTTCTAAATAGCAACTCAAATTGTCAAGTTCAAACTTGCTCACAAAAACTAAAATACGGATAAATAAATAAATAGAAAACACACAAATTCATCCTAATGTTGATGAATAATGTTAGGTTCGATAATGAGTCACTAAACCATGATGTTTCCTAAAGCATTGTCATACTTGCATCAAAATTTTCAACCCGTTAAACCGATGCTTTAGTCCGTCGGCCGTATGCATCACCCTTACGTGGATATTCATCAGCCCACCGGCCTAATGCATCAGCCAGGCTTCGTAATGCATCAGCCCGTCCCATAGCATCAGCCCGTTGTTCCAGTAACTTAGACCGCTTTTCCACATGAGTCTTTAGGTTCAAGAGTTAAGTCTGATGTTGCATTGCAACATTCTAATGTCCCAAAACATATGCAAAATCCATCCCAATTCGTAATCTATATATGCATAAACACCGGATGAGTTGTACGGAAATCATCTAGTGGATGCCTGCAATTATTTGAAAGAAATTATGGACTTCATTCCGAGAGTTCTAAAATAAAATTTATGCGCACGCACATATTTAAGAAGTAAACGCTGTTAGATATAACAAAGAGTTTGGTTACCTTTTGATCCGCAACAATCTGATGAGCCGTGACAATAGCATCAGGAATGCAAAGGCGAGTTGCATAAAGAAGTCTAACGTCCTTCAATGTGCATAAGGTCTTGCATTGATGGCACTGTTGGTAAACAAATAAGAAAGGCAAAACTGAACTTAGTTTTGGTAAAACTAAATTAGAATTATAGTAAGACAATCCTTAAGATAAGAAGATGGATTTTTTTGAGCTCAGAATTGAGTTGGTCCAAAGCAGATCCACTGTAATTTTCTTGCGCTAATGCAAAAGGGTGGTTAAGGATGCAATTGGCTTGAATCTCTGTTATTTCCTCATCGATTACAGCCCCTTTGATCTGCAAGTAATAAATTATAAATCTTGTATGTGTCTTTTTACACATTAAGAAAGCTGATACAGGTTCAAGTCAGTAAGAGGAACTCCATATAGTCTCTCCATTGTCAGAACTTTTATGGTACTGCATTCAAGATAAACTATAGGAGCCATAGCCTGACGAGTAAGCCCCATATATTCTAGGTATCCTCTGAAGGCCTCTATGTTTGTTGCCTCTTTTTTGAAGTCCACCTCTTCAAGCATTGATGCTCTTATGTGATTCATAATTGCAACATAATAAATGTATGCACAAATTAAAATTCAATAAAATATAAGTTAAACAAAATGTTGTTAAGTTTTTTTGCTTATACCAACGATGCACGACTTAAATCAGGATTTAAGAACTCTACAATGCGAGCAACAACATAAACAAACTTGGGATCTGCTACTAATACATCTTCGATTCCAGGTTTCATGACCTTTATGACTACATCCGCTAGCTTAATGTGTGAAAAGGTAACACATCTTATTAAGGAACTAATATTCATAATTATTTAGAAATTACTCTAATTTCAACAGAGCAAAATATGCAAGAATATTATAACATAACTTCTGAAACTCAAATGGAATAAAAATAGAATTTGGTGTTGGTTGCAGAAATACCTAGAGGCAGATTGTGATACATTAGTCGAGTCTGTTCTAGTGCCATTGACTTTACGATTAATTCAAGGAAAAACCAAGACAATACATCATCGTATACTGGTCCAACCCGATACCCTTTGGCCTACAGCATAAAAATAACTTAGTGGAGTAAGCGTATGAAAGCAATTCACATAATATCCTTAATAATAATAAACCTATGATAATAAATATACAGATTTAACATTTACCTTGCTACGAACCAGACTACCCCATACAGTTGACAAACCTGGATATATTGGAGTTTGTCGGCCACCAAAATCGTCAAAAGCACAATCCACATAATTGACAAGAAAGATATTTCTTTCAGCTTCATCCACCGACTCTTGTTGTACTCTATAAAATTAATCATGTTAGCTTTTCTAGGTTACCAAATAAAAACAATTCTTATTTGTGTGAAACTTTCAGTTCATACCATGTCAAAATATTTACCATTGCTTTGAACGCAGCAGCCTGCGAGAAGGAAACAATAAACCTAGATCAAAAACCCAGAGTAAAGGTGAAAAACAGGGTTTCACTTAGCTATACCGATTATTTATGCAAGATGGCAAATACTTTTTTAGCATATCCGGAAATAACAAAAAGGTTAACCTAGAGAGTTTCTCCATCATTGCCAATAAGATGGAGAAGCAAATTCAATATAGGGTGAAGAAACTGCAGTAGAGCCGTCGAATCAACATTTTTTAAACTAATGATTGCCAAAAAAAGAGTTCAATGGATTCAGATTGTTATTTGTTCACTTGAACCCCATAAACATTTTATCTAAATACATACACATATGAATCAGTGCTTCTGTAGAAGAGCACATAATTCATATCACATGCATATTCATGATATACATTTTACGCTTTAACTAATGCATGAACTAATACTCTAACAGTATGAAGTATGAACAAATATGTTGTAACACCCCCAAATTAGGTCGCAGCGGAATAAGGGTCCGGGGCGTGTTACTTCTCAGATCAATAACACAAGATAATATAAGAACGACCAAAAAGTCGTTTAAAACTGATACATTGGATTTAACAAAATATTGTGTTACAAAATCCCGAAGCTTTACTTGTTTACTTGTTATTATTACAAAGATTTCTAGCCCATAACAGATATACAAAATGTAATGCGACTAAATCTTTAATGCATGACTTCAAAATATAACCACCAATGTATCCTTCGCACCTCGTGCTTAATGATCTCCTGAAAAACATTGCATTTAAAACGTCAACATAAAGTTGGTGAATTTCATAGGTTTATGTAAATGTATATGCAGGACCGCAAGACTTTCCCCGTGATAATGCAACAGATGCAGACATCACAAAATGTAATTACGTTTTCCTAAGCTCATGACACCGAAGCTCGACATAAATGAATACAATATATAAATATTGCCTACATTGCCCGTGATGATGTTCAACCCGTAACATCCAAAATCCGACATGATATACGTTCGTTTCCAGTGATAGCTAGTCACCCGAACGGGGAGGTCAATCCCAAATAGATCTATCTATAATCATTCGCGCTCACATTCCAGTAATTGACAGTTCATAATTCATGGGCATAGTGGGTTATCGCTACTTAGGCAAAACGTAATCATGATAAAATGTACACTTGCGTCCAATTTGTAAAACATGCATATGTTTCTCACCCCAAAAACTTATAAGAAGTATGATTAAAGTAAAACGTGGGGCTATGAACTCACCTCAAATGAATTTGAACAGAGTATATCACTACTGATAAAGCATCACGATAAAGACTGAATGCAACCTAATAAAGTATAGGTCGATTAAGAAGACTGCTAAGCATACAGATGAATAGTACACAATACAATGCCACATATCTAATAAGACTCTACTTTTCAAATATATAAGTTATTTTAACCACTTGTTTTATCAATAATATTTTATACTCAATATGGGAACAATTAGGGTTTTATGAGTTTTGAATATGTTTACATAATATTTTCAATAAAACAAGCATAACAAGTATAGATATGATCATGGCATGCATATATAA